>JAJGRW010000885.1:0-83189 GCA_025461045.1 Carex parvula | reverse complement strand
CGTACATTAGTACCGATATAAGGAAGTCGAACTTGTTCTGTTGGTTGTGGTTTTGAACCGTTAAAATATAGAGACATTATTTCGCCTCTTCCCTGGAGCCTGGAGGTCTTCTTCCTCTTTATTTCTCTTCTCTCTCTTTTACGGTTTAGTAGTTGTTCTGTTTCTCTTTTTACTATTGCGCCTTCCATTACGCAATGATGTGTGACTACATAAGCAATTTGTCCGATCCATTACTAATCTTAATCTTAGGGCTGCTCGTGACATAGGAGACGAACGGAGTGGAGGGGATAAATGATGAGTTCGCTGTACAAAAGTTGTAAGAAGATTAAATCATTGGAAAAAAATTTGCACATTATATAAACCTTGTTGAAATCTTCTTCAACAAAATTTATTGAAATCTCCTCATTATGAAATTTGTATATTATGTAAATCTTCCTGAGGAAGATTTCTTGAAAGCATCTTATATTAATTTTGTACATCATATAAATCTTCTTCTACAAGATTAAATTATATAAAAAAAATGCACTTCATATAAAATTATATGAACCATATTAAATATCTTAAAATAAATGTACATAAATTGATAACTTATTTTAGCAATTACTTCTATTAGAAGTATTGTTTATTTAAATGAAATTGAAATAGAAGATATCAAAGTTACCTCAAATCTTCAACTAGTAGAGCTCTTGTGCTGATAACGTGTTATAAAATAAAAACAAAGAATAATAAACAAGAGAGAGAACACATAAAAGATGGCAATTGTTTTATTCATATATTTCTCATGTGTGTAATACAAAATTACAAAGCCTCTATTTATATGCCACAAATTGTAAGTGAAAAGTCATCTAAAATAATAAATAAAGACATGAATTCTAATAATAATGGGGTATGAATTACAATAGTAGTGAGATAGTAGAAAATGAATGAGGATTACTATTGAGAGTTACAAAATGAATGGACCATCACATTTATTTATCATAGTATTGTGTTTTTCTTGGTATTTTCTTGGTATTAATTAGTATTGTGTTTTTTGTGTTTTTCCACTTTGATTACTAACACATGTGAATGTGATAAAGGAAGAATGACTAGAGACCTGTATTTGGTGTTGACCTGCAAATGACTTGCCAATTTCTAGACTAGCAGGGTCCACAATAATAATTCGAGAATTTGTTGAGGACATGTGTGCTCTTGTTTTCCTGTCGGACGAAGACTTGAGTAGACCTCATCTCGTATGTTTTTATTCCAATCCCAGCTTTCTAAATTTTGTAATTTGCTATGAAATGGAGCTCTAATTTTCATATTATGTAAAGAGACTAAATCGAATATTTAGAGATAACTTTTATTTTATTTTTGAGTTGGTCGGTCAAATATTATCAGCAATGTAACATTTATTCTATTTTCTTATGCTCAATACTCATTGTTCACTTTCATACAATTTGATTGTATCGTATTTACAATTTATCAATAAAATATAGAATAATTATTTAAGTACCCTCACTCCAGTATCCCAAAATCCCACACCCATTTAGAGAAATTATGTACTATGTTTCCCACTAATTATATGATCCCACTAATTATTATTCTAAAAAGATATTATATGATCCCACTAATTATATGGTCCCACTAATTATTATTCTAAAATGTCTGCAACCCTCTTCCTCTATTGTTCCTACTAATTATATGGTTCCACTAATTATATAGTCCCACTAATTATTATTCTAAAATGTCTGCAGCCCTCTTCCTCTATTGTCCCTACTAATTATATGGTCCCCCCTTTTTCAGTCTCCGTACTCGTCCTCACGTCAATCTTCATAGATATAAATACTTGGAAGATAAAGATAAGATATTAACACTTGAAAAAGAAGATATTACTATTTTGATACGTAACTTGTTATGATCATCCCTTTTTCAGTCCCTCAATCGTCCCTGCGTCAACGTTCCTCCAATGAAGTCGTGAGGACCCCATATCACTGCATCAACATTTCCCAACCATCCCTGTGTCAACCTTCCTCTAACAAAAATAATTGACCACATAGGTATAAATATTTCAGTGCATAAGTATAAATACTTGCGGTACTTGATATTAATACTTTCAGACGTCTTCTAGTATCATATGTAAAAAATACTTGCAAGTATAGGTATAAATACTTGCACGACGAGGTATAAATACTTGCGTGACGATGAGCCTGAAAGTATGTAATCATAAATCTCATTAGAAAGAGAAAATTGCGTAGAAGACGTTTGTGTTTAGATTCAAGAAATTTCTCATAGATTGTCAGAAATATGGATGAGATTGAACGGAGATAAAAAATCCACCTCTAAAAACGTGTATGGTCCCCCATGTAGTTTGAGTGGTCCCCCACAGGTATTGATGGTGCAAGTATGCTTGGGAGATTTGGTTGGAGAGAATTATTTACGTAAAAATTGTTCACCTCATAGGTATAAATACCGTGCATAGGTATAAATACTTTCTTGCATAGGTATTAATATATTAGAAAAAAATTAAGTACTGGAGTTTTTGCGGTTCTCCAGATAGTTATTATAGTTATATAGTGTAGGTATTGTTATCAGCTCCCTAAAATATAAAATTAGGAGCTTGGTCACAAAAAAAGATTGCCAATTTGTCATCTGTTTATCCAGTTATTTTATTTGATTTTCTTTGTTTTAGTAATGTGTTTAATTGCTTGCTTTTTCACTTTGATTACTAACACAAATGAATGATAAATTATTCGCTCTTGATTACTTTTAAAAGCAAGAATGATTACAGAACTAATGATCCCTACAAAGGACACAATATTCTTGTGGTTGCTGCTGCAATGACTACTTTAAGTACATTGCGTTAATTAGATACATTTAGTGCTCTGGAAATACTTTTCTTTTATTAATACAAATATTGTTAGTGGAACCTTGCCAACTAACTTTAAAAAATCATAAAAAATATAGCATGATTAAAAAGTATATAGCATGCTTTTCCACTTGTGAATGTAATAAACAACCGAGCCCAAGCTGTCATTCCATCTTGTAGCAGCAAAATATTTTATATTGTACCCGTGAAGACCGAGCTGGAGATGACTGACTATGAAAGTTGGGACCCGAATTGTGAATCATTTTGCACTAAGACAGAAAAGAAATAATGCCATGCTTGCTCTAACCTTCTATTAATGTGCATGGTGCTGGCACCTGGAAGACAAAACCTAATGCATATTTGGCCAACAAAAAATTCTTGCTTATTTCTTGCCATCAGCACACAATCATCTTTAAACATCAAAATTTATTGGCTAATGAATAAAAATGAATGCGAATTAGCTCTCACACACACACACACCATTACGTGAGAAGCCAACAAACTTTTTAAATTCATATGCTTACCAGTAATTAGCTATTTTATTAATCCATCTCATTTTTCTAATAAGCTAATTATAAATTAATGATAAATTATTTGCTCTTGATTACTTTTAAAAGCAAAAATGATTACAGAACTAAATATCCCTACAAAGGCTACAATTAATATTCGTATGGTTGCTGTTACAATGATTACTTTTAAAAAAAATACTTTTAGTGCTCTGGAAATACTTTTCTTTTATTAATACAAACATTGTTAGTGACACCTTGCTAACTAACTTTAAAAATCTCAAAAAATATAGCATGATTACAGAACTGTATTTTGGTGTTGACCTGCAAATGACTGGGAAATTTCCAGGATAGCATGGTCCACAATAATAAATCCAGTCTAGATCGCAATACCGAAGAATTCAAAATGAGAGTAGACCGTGTCGCTTATATATGTTTTTAATCCGATTCAAGCTTTCTAAACTATGTAAATTGCTACGAAATGGAGCTGCAATTTTAAGGCAACAGTTTCATCTAATTTTCATATTATGAAGAGAGACGTAATTGAATTTTAAAGACAATTTTCATTCTATTTTTGAGTTGGTTGGTGAAGTACTATTAAGATAGATGTAACTTTTATTCGATTTTTTATGCTCAAAATTCATTGAAAAATTCACGCTTTTTTGGCTCATTTGATTGTATTGTATGTCTAATTTATCAATAAAACATAGTATTAATTAGAAGCCTGACCCCTTTCTATATTATTACAAAAGAAAAAGTATTGCCAATTTGTCATCTTCTTATCCAGTTATTTGATTTTAAGGAATGTAAATGAAAAAACAAGGGAACACTTTTGAGATTTTCTTGGTATTAGTGCTGTGTTTTTGTGTGCTTTTCCACTTTGATTACTAACAATTGTGAATGTAATAAAGGAAGAATGAACAATCGAGCCCAAGCTGTCATTCCATCTTGTAGCAGCAAAATATTTTATATGTATTGTACCCGTGAAGACCGGGCTGGAGATGACTGACTATGAAAGTTGGGACATGGGACCCGAATTGTGAGTCAGAACGCACCATCAATTGGAGTCTTTTGAACGCACTAAGAAAATTCCTAGAACCAACCACCAAAACCAATATCAGTACGACACACTATATAATGAGATTTATCTTACTTTAATAAGATTTAGCTTTATCTTACCAGTCTGATTGTCATCAGATCAAATTCAGTCGGATGTCCAGTCCGATTCGCTTGATCAGTGTCAAGATTTATGTGAATCTTGATCCACATGAATTGAAGTTGTTTGTGTGAATCTTGATGCGGATCAGATAGCTCCGACCGGCTACCAGACTGAATTTGATCCCGATGCGCATCGGAACGTCCTGGATACCATGGAAAGAACCTCATCATCTCTATACTAGGAAAAAAAATGGAAATTTAGTCATTTTTGTTTTAAAAAATAGAAAACAAATGTCCTCTCCTCCAAATTGTTAGCCGATATAGTTGCTCTTATAATTAAAAGTAAATAGAACTTGTCAAAAAAAATGTGTTTGTTTAATCTTCATTGTCTTTGTTTTACACCACTGCTCCAAAACAATCTTAGAACAATAACTCTCTTGCTAAAACCCAATTTGCCAAACATCATATGTTGTATCTTTTATTCAAAATAATTTAAGTTTGGTAAATCTTCATTGGCGTTGATATTTAGGTTTTGAAGCTTCCCGAGTTCATCAGGGATGAATCCACTTAACATATTTTTGGAAAGATCAAATGTTGTTAAACTTTGAAGATTACCCAAGGAATGTGGGATGGAACCATATAATTTATTTCCGTAAAGAATAAGTTCCAGTAAGTTATTAGTAAGGTTGACAAAGCCAGACGGGATGTAACCACTAATGCTATTTTGGCTAAGATAGAGAAGTGATAGTTTGGTAAGGTTACCTGAGGTAGGTGGGATGGAACCCGTGAAGTTATTTATTAGTATTCTAATTTCATTTTTTTAAATAATAAAAGTGAATCATTGACCTTGTCGTATTTGTAAAATAATGCTTGATCACAAAATTTTATTTATTATTATTCTAATTTCAATTTTTAAAATAATAAAACAGAATCATTGATCTTGTCGTTATAAATGTATTTTTAATTTCAGACATGTTTGTTGGGTTTTGAGATTCGTCTTTCCGTTTAAGCTTTATTTTGGCGCCGGAATTAAAGGGTTCATATTGCTTTAATATCCGTGCAGCTGGGATATGAAAGGTGTTTTACCAATTTATTTAGCTGATTTTTACTTATATTTAGTGTCTGAACTTTAAAAATTCATATTAAATTGAAATAAAATCAGAAAAATATGAAATTTATGTCTATTTTATGTATTTTGAAGTCTTTTATTTAATCATGATGTTTGTTCTTTGATTTGGATTTTTAATCGATTTGTACTGTTCGTTTTACCAACAGATGTCTTTTACTATTAAGATGCTGATTTTCTGTTTTTAAAACTGAACTTTGAAAATTCATATAAAATCGAAATAAAATCATAAAAATGTAAAATTTGTGTCAATTTTGTGTGCTTTGAAGTCTTCTGTCTGATGGTGAAGTCCATTTTTCATTTTGATCCCTGTGTCAGTTCAGATTATTCTGTTTACCAGATGGGGTCATTTTAGCACTTTTGGGTGCTTTCCTTGTACCAGTGGTACATACCAAGCACTATGTTGCTGGTTCACTGTTCTTGGAAACATTAGGGGGCTGGTCTAGAGTGTCCACAACTGAATTCATGAATTAACCATCATTTGAATGAGTTTTAATAGCTCTCAAGCTCTTATTTGGTACCAACAAACAAAAGGGAAAAGGGGAAAATCCAAAATTCCAAAATAATGTTTCTTTAAATATCAAAAATCTGTGAAAATGTGCTTTTATGCAGGGAAGTCCCTGATTTTGTTTAAAATCATGTGTTTGATGTTTTGAAGGACATGTCATCGAGATTTCCTTAGATTTAGAAATGCAAATGCCATGAACAAGTATAACTTGTTGTTTATTTGCATTTTAAACCTTCTATCTCTCACTATTTATACATTCAAGATATTTAATTTCTTTTTAGCTCATTTGCTCAAAAAATTAAATATTCTTTCATATACAAATAGGTCCAAAAGGGGCAAGTCATTGAAATATCATAGATTTAGAGCATAAATGGTATATATAGCCAATGCTATTGCCTTTTACACTTTAAACCTCAATTTCTCACTATTTGCACATAGTTTTTAATTTTGCCAACATTTATGCATATGAATGCACTAATTATTGACTAAATCAAATCCTTTGTACAAATAGGCCCTTTGGATCATTTAGGTTGAGAGAATAATAAGAGAGACCACCTGGCTCAACCCTATTACCTCTTGTGTTTAATTTTTTTATTATTGTCACTTTATTATTCTTTTAACTTCTCCATAAGATAATTAATATAGCTTCCATATGAAGGGAGACCTCGTGGCTCAACCCTCATACTTCTACTACGTAATCATTTTTAGAAGAAGCTAAGAGAATTAAAGAAAGAAAGAAGTATCAAAGACCAAAGTTTATATTTTATTTTGTTTCATAAGCCCCAAGAAAAGCATATATAATATTAATGTATAGTTTTTTTTTTTTGGAAAGGAAGGCAGAGAAGGAGAGAAAAGGGAAAAAGGCTCAAATAAAGATATGCTCAACACATTTTTGTAGATTCATTTTTTTACTATGCATGTGCACTTATATATTTTATTTAGAACTTTTCTAATATGATATCATGCAAAGAAAACTCATCCTTCTCAAAGAGCTTCATGCTTTTAACTCATTAATGTGAGTTTAGGCATTCATCTCCTATCACAGAAGCAAAAAGAAAAAGGGAAATAAAGAAAAATGATGAAGAAGGCCGAATACTAAAAAAAAGACTAAACAATAAAAGAGAAAACTTGCTTCATTGATTCATGATTATAATACATGAAAAATCAAGCTCCATTGAGCTTCTACATTGCAAAAAGATGAAAATCTGCCTAAAGCTTTGTATTTCGGCTAAGTAAAGAACTTTTTCTTTCTTTTTTTTTTTTTTTTTTGAGTAGAATTAAGCTATTTCTTTTTATCCCTCTTGAATTTCTGATGCTTGCTCTCTATGTGTATATCTCTATATCTGGTGGTTTCGGCTCTCTATTGTCTTCTTCCTTTTTCCCTTCAACAGGGGCTCTTTATATAGCCTTCTGATTAGGGTTTAGGAATAGCTTCAGCAGTTGAACAGATCGATGAGTTGGCAGCATCTGAATCGTTGAATGCATCTAACGGCCTTAATTGAATAGCATAGTGAAGGACGAAGAGCATCTCTAGCTGACGCCAGGATTTTTACCGTTTCTTCTGACTTCTTTTGTCTGCTAGGGGAAGGAGAAGATCCTTTTAGATTATGTGAGCTTGGTGTTTTATAGACCACGCAGAGGCCAACTGAAGGCTTTTAAAAAACCAAGTTTAGATGATTAAAGGTGCAGATAGGCGTGGGATTCATTCCCTTTCTTTTTTCTCAATTTCTGTAGCTATTGGTTCGGCCCAAGCATTTGCTTTATTTCAACGAGGCATATTTATCAATTGTTTGCTTCCTTCGGCCTAGCTATGTGCCTCTTGGTTCGGCCCAGTATCTTTAATCACTTCGGCCAGCAGCTCACTAATCCAATCTTATTGATTAAGGTATTAGGTTCGGCCCATGAAGCAGCTCACTTAATTTAATCGGCAGCCCATTTTTAAAGCATACTTTATGCGGCAACCAACTTGTTTTAATTCATTCCTTCGGCCCACTTAGCATATTAAATCACTTAGATCAAAACCCAATATTTTAGTTCAGCCGAAGCCGTGAACCTACTTCTCAATTTTGTGATTAAATAGATTCAACCAACCTTCTCCATTTTAATCTTTAATGGACACCTCCATTTACTCTATTATTTTTCTTTTAGCCCTTTTATTTATTTCCAAATCCCAACTTTTTAGGGTCAAACAATAACATATGTACAGATCATTGCTCATCTTGAGCTTACATCATTTAGGTATGAATTACCTTTTCTAATTTGCTAAAAAGCTTGAAACTTGCTCCTAAACTATGAAATTTGAGGTCTTTTGGTGTATGAACTTAGTAGAAGAGATTTTCTGTCAACTGGGGTCCGTTGAGTCTTGTTGAATATGCTTTTCTTCTTCATTTTAAGTGCCTTATATAGGGCTAAGCTAGGGTTTAGGGTTCTGTAGCTGCTGATGTGTCTTTTGCTATGCACACCAGGTGCTTGATCAAGGGTCTAGATCTATTTGGTGTTCTCATCCTTGTTTACATGGCAAAGGCTTAGCCAATCATACTCATACATGTCATAGTTGATTGGTTGTATCATTTATAGCCCTTAGATTTCATTTAATCATGAGAACATGCATCATAGCCCTCCATAAACCGGCTTGATATGGTAAGTTTTGAAAAACGTGCTCCTGCACCCTTGGAGAAGAATCTTCCATTCTTGGCTTCATCCAGGGGGTGGGTGACACGTATTACGATGGACCACTGAGCCAATTACAGCTGTAGCAGGTGTGGTATAATATATTGGCGGCATACCGGGCAGTAATCATGTGCCCTCTCGGCCTTTTGCGTTTCCTGCAACAGAGGCATGGCTTATAGTGTCGCCTTTGATAGCTTAAAGTGTGCCGAGACCCGATTTATCATTCGGGCAAATTTCCTCATGTTTTTCAATCATGCTTGAACCGGGTTTTTTGCTATAGTCGCAGTGCCACTCTTTGAGCCCTTTTCGGATTAAATTGACCATCCCCATAGTGTCGTAAGAACCTAAATATCGTCCTCTACAAGTCTCAGAGCTCAATTTACACACTGTACCCGCATTTCTATTTTCTTTTCTCTTCCTTCTCGGTTAAAATTGAGCTTTGCGGAATGGAGAAGTAATTGGGATTTTTAGACAAAAGAGGGGAACAAAGGGACCATCATTGATCTCAGGTGAGACCTTGAGCCAATGTTTAAACATTTCCCCGAATTTTGAGTTAGAAAATCCACTCTAAAACGCGAGCTGGAGGAGGAAGAAGAGATGACGTCAGCAAGGGGCCCACATGTCAGCCCCTCTGCTGAACAGTGTCCTTTCTTTTTCTTTCCTTTGTTCTGGCCGCGTGCAGTGTTTGGTGAGACGCATGTTGGGCCCTATGCGGTGTATGGAACACCGAGCATATATGGGGTGATGGGTTCAAATACGTTGGGGCGCCGAGTTTTAATCTCGGGTCTGAGGCTTAGCTGGGCATGGTGCATCATGCACCGAATGGTTGCCTGTTTGGTCTATAAGCTTTATTTGCATAGACCATGTTCATTTATCTCGGATAAACAGTGAAAATACTTCTGGGTCACTAACTTGTGGGCCCCTGATATCAGGGAATTGCTAAAGCTTTCCAATTTGTACCCAGAGTGGTTTGGGGGGCGGTCTTGCTGAGTATACCCCATTGTTTGTACCTAGTATCTTATCCAGCATTTGTTTTGTTTGTAGGAATTTAGTTCTCTGGTGGTTTTGACCATGTTGCATATCAAAATTCATGGTTTTATATGTGGAATATTACCAGGAATTAAAATATGCCTTTATCCAATTTATTTGAAGGGTTTATCTGTAACTTTGGCATCTTAATTGCTCCAAAATTGCTATCTATCATGTTAAACTTAAATAGCAACTTTTTAGGGTCAAACACTAGGAATTAGTCCTTGATATGGAGGCTTATTTATTTTCAGGTTCTTGTTCTCTGATCTTTTTGTACTACACAGGTTTAATAAGAAATATCGATGTTTTTATTTTATTTTATTTTATTTTTGTTAGGCTTGCATTAGCCTGTTTAAATCCTATTTTTTTTTTTTAAATGTGTTGTCATTATTCTGCATATATTTAATTAACATTAAGATGATTTGTGTGGAAACACAATATGAGATGATTAACATTAGATGTTACTATGGCCTAAGAGAATACTCCAATATATAAATATGCAGCACAAATGCAATTCACACATTACAATATTCTTATTTAATTGAGTGCATATCAAACGTCTTTCAATTGAAATACTTAGACTATTCACCCCCACCCCCCCCCCCCCAATTTGTTAATAGAAAGAAATAATATTCGTTATTACAACATATATACTACAACACCATAAATTACCACAACAGTTATCCAAATTTTACAGATAATACATATTTATTATTGGAGCCCTTCTTCTCTTTTGATCCTTTTTTTTTTCTGTCTCTATGGCCTAAGCACCTTTGTTCGTGCTGAGTTCAACTCCTTGGTAACATCTTTGATAGAAATGCGTTCTTTTGGAGACTCTTTGGAGCACATAAGCCCGCATTGAATCACTGAAACCAAACAACTATAGACATTTTCAGGTGCATACAGATTGTGTTCTCCATCAGTTTCAGAGAATAATTTGGGGTCGACTATGTCCATGACTTGGTCGGGGAAAGCCATCTCAACTTGCTTCTGAAGGCTCAAACCATCTCTGATTCTCTCATCGGTTGGACTTACTCCAGTGAACAACTCAAGCAGAAGAACACCGTAACTGTAGACATCTCCTTCTACCGATGGCCGACCACCCATCCCATACTCTAGACAATGAAAAGTTAATAGTTACAGCCCTAAATTTAGTACAGAAACATAGTGACCTACGACTCAACCTATTAACATATGTATAATTAACCTAGTTTTTTAAACTTGGGCTCACATGATCGTGCATATATTTGTGTATTTTTTTCAAATTGTACAGCCAACACGGTAAATTAAGTAGATAGCAAAATTAAGTCTCAATCATGTCAGTATAAATGAGGCAATATTTATTTTTTCCTTCAGCCTCGCTAGTGGAACAAACTTGGCCAAACTTTTTCTTGAACCTTAACAAAGTCTATGAATAATTTTCGTTGCAGGGACATACTAAAAAAAGTACTTATTAAATAAGAATCTCCACTATATATACCTGGAGGAATGTAGCCAATAGAACCTTTGATTCCACCGGTGCTGGACATTGATTGAGAAGGCATGGTATCAGGTCGAACCAAAAACCTTGCTAATCCAAAATCACTCACGTGTGCAGTCATATCATCATCCAAAAGTACATTACTTGGTTTGAGATCACAATGCACGATTGGTGCAGGTAAATGGTAATGGAGATAATCTACGGCTGCCGCCACATCAAATGCAATGTTCAACCTCTGGGTGAAGCTGAGGCTTCTGAATGGCCCATCTGTACATGCATTTGGATGCAACCATCTGGCCAAGCTACCATTTGGCATGAACTCAAAAACCAAAGCCTTGAAATCATTACCTTGGTAGTCTATGCTAGAGCACAAACTCAGCACTTTTATAAGGTTCCGGTGTCTCACATTTTTTAATGCCTCACATTCAGAGAAGAAACTTCTAGATGCACTGTGTTTCTCAAGGTTTAGCACCTTCACCGCAACTGTTGTCACATTCTCGAAGCTCATAACGGCTTTGTAAACTTCTCCAAATGAACCTCTTCCAATTAGATTATTCGGGGAGAAATTTTCAGTAGCTCTAAGAAGGTCAGTGTATGAAACATGCTCTAACCCATATTTCAAAGCTTTATCCGATTGTGGTTTGTTTCGAGCGTTGCTTCTAGTATAATAAATCACTAACAAGCAAATGATTGCAATTATGCAAATAAAAGAACCAACAATGGAACTTATGAGAACTATGTTTCGTCGAGAGTGATGTCTCTGTGTGGAAGACTGTGAGATGCAATGTGTCAAATGCATTTGAGGTACTCCACCACAAAGCTTTGAATTTCCTCTTACATCTAGACCACTGGCATTCTTGAAAATGCCTTCTTTTGGTAATTCCCCCTCAAAATTATTGAAAGAAATATTCAAATAATGCAATTTCATTGTACCCAGGAATTCAGGGACTTGACCAGAGAGCAAGTTGTTAGAGACATCAAGGTTTTGCAGCCCTTTTAGATTGCTCAATCTGGTTGGAATTGTTCCTCGGAACAGATTGCTATCAAGATAAAGGGCTTGAAGTACCTGGCATCCATCAATTGTGCTAGGAATCTCTCCACTCAACTTGTTATTCGAGAGACGAATTGATTGTAGGTTTTTCAAGTTACCAATTTCTGGTGACAAGATGCCAGTTAAATAATTGTGTGACAAGTCCAAACTAACGGAAAGAGAAGGAAGACCCATGATTTCTTTGGGAATTTCACCTACCAACTTATTATTTGAAATAGTCAAGAGTTCTAAGTATTTCATGCTACTTAACTCTGGTGGCATACTCCCTTCTAATGCATTATTATCTAGAAAGAGTTTGGTCAGTTTGGTGAGGTTCCCAAAAGTTGCCGGGATTTGTCCTGAAATCATGTTACTACTCAGATCTAATATTCCCAATTTGAAAAGATTACCAATTTCTACGGGAATGCTGCCACTGAGAAACATTCCATGTAGTGCAAGGATGTTTAAGTTATCGAGTTTTCGGAGCTCTGCTGGTATGCTTCCTGAAATTGGGTTATTATACAATGAGAGTATAAGAAGACTAGTAGAAAGATTTGTTATAGAACTAGGTAAAACTCCTTGTAGTTGGTTGTTCTGAAGTTGTAACCATTGTAACAAAGTACAATTGGTCAAAGAATCCATGAAACTCCAGTCACGTTGTCTCTTGGCTTCTAGTTGATTAGATGCTAAGGTAAGGGAGTGAAGATTTTGTAAGGCTCCAAAGCCAGATGGTATCACGCCAGTAAAGTAATTATAATGTAATTCAACATCAATAAGAGCAGAACAATTGGATATGGATGGTGGGATCTGTCCTTTGAGTTGATTGTAATATAGGAGTAGATGTTCTAAGTTTGGTAAAGCATTGCACATATCGAAAGGGAGAGTTCCATCAAGCTGGTTATTACCAAGTTCTACCATAAACAATGCTGAGAGGTTGTAAAGGGAGTGTGGTATTTCGTCCGAAATGTTATTAAGATAAATGTCAAAAAACTGGAGGTTTTGAAGCTTCCCGAGTTCATCAGGAATGAATCCACTTAACATATTTTCGGAAAGAACAATATCTGTTAAACTTTGAAGATTACCCAAGGAATGTGGGATGGAACCATATAATTTATTTTTGTTAAGAAAAAGTTGCCGTAAGTTAGTAAGGTTTCCCAAGCCAGACGGGATGTGACCACTAATGCTATTTTGTTCAAGATAAAGATATATTGGGCTACTAACGTTGCCCAAGGTAGAAGGAATTGATCCTGTGAGATTATTGACATATAGTGATAACAATTGGAGCTGTGGAAGGAGGCCAAAATCCATTGGTATGCCTCCTGTGAGGAAGTTATTCCTCAGATTGATTTTTTTCAATTTTTTGCATTGCGCTAAGTTAGATGGGATGGTTCCATGGAGATTATTATTTCTCAAAGAAATAACTTCCAGATTTGAACAGTTACTTAGAGTAGATGGAATGCTACCATCCAGAAAATTCCTACTCAAGTTGAGAAAACGTAGCCTACCCAAGTTTCCAATCTCTACTGGGATACTTCCTCTCAGCTGGTTATCAGAGAGACTCATCCTTTGGAGAAACGTGAGGTTTGCTAGAGATGGAGATATATTACCTGACAATTGTTTGGAGTCAAGAACGAGAGCAGTCACTCTATCTGGATGGTGCCGGCCACACATGATCCCTTGCCATTGACAGTGGTGCAGTGACTCATTCCAAGAGGAGAGGACTCCAAATGGGTCGTCAAGTATTTGGGACTTGAAGGAGAGAAGCGCTGATTGATCAGTTTTACTAGTGGTTACTATGGCAGCGAGAGAAAAGGAGGATAAGATTAAGAGACTTGAGAGGAGGTGAATAGTGAGCACGCTATAACAAAGTTCCATGATTTGTGTAATGAAGGCAATGGGTTAATTTCTCTCTCACAGAGTGCAGCTCTTCTTATAGTTAAAGGGAGATGTATGGTTAGAAAAAAGTTGACCAGAAGATATTCCCTCATGAGTCGTTCTAGTGCTGACTGTTATTCCGTCTTGTATGGACTAATATTAGGATTAGCGATTTGCTGTATATTACATTTGACAACTCTGTAGGTGAAACAATATATTAATGATATCGATTAGCGAATCAACAAGCAAAACAATATCATTATGACACAGTAATTAAAGTTATCTTAATTACTTGAAAAGTAAGATTTAATCAACAAAGAAGCTGGGGTTAGCGAATCTTTTATGTATTGACGGTGACCAAATCTAGTACACCATAACTACCGTAACTACCATAACTATTAGGGGGACCACAAAAACTCCAACAAATATTTTTTTTCCAAAGTATTAATACATATGCAATAAAGTATTTATACATATGTACATGTATTTATTTTTATGAGGTGAATAATTTTTACGTAAATAATTGTCTTCCCAATCAAATTTTTCAAACGTACCTGCACCATAAATACTTGTGGGAGGCCATTCAAACTAAATGGCGGAACATATACGTTTTTACAGGTGGATTTTGTTCTTAGTTCATTCTCGTCCATATTTCTGACAATCTGTGAGAAATTTTGTGAATCTAATACCACGAATATTTTTTGCGCAATTTTCTCTTTCAAATGAGATCCATGATGACGTACTTTCGGACTCATCGCTACATAAGTATTTATACCTCGGCGTGCAAGTATTTATTCCAATACTTGAAAATATTTTTTACATATGGCACTAGATGACGTTTAAAAGTACTAATATCAAGTACTATAAGTATTTAATTATATGTGACACCAAAAAAAAAAAAAAATATATATATATATATATATTTAGTAATAATTATTTATGTTTACAGTATAATTAAAATTATATACTTTTTGTAAACGATTTGTTATGTTTGAATTTTGAGGACAAAATTCTTTTTGAAGGAGGGATGAATGTAACATTTCGAAAAATTGAATAATTATTATTATTATATGCCAACAATGTTTTATGTAATTAATAAAATTATAGATCTTTTGATAAAAAGATTTATTTATAATAATAAAAATTATAGCATCTCTTAAAAATAAAGTTTTAAAATACATAAATATATATATATATGTATATGTATATATATATGTATATATATATATATGTATATATATATATGGAGTACGGCTAATGTGCTTCCTCTAGAACTTCGGCCTCGTGCTTCCGGAGACATAGCTTAGTGTTTGATGTTCAAACAACAAATTCAAACCATTAGATGTTCAATCTATATTAAAATGTACTTGGAGACCAAATTTTACATTTTTTGGAATTTTTTTACTATTTATTATGCCACTTTGAAAATTCCAGATCCGGGTGAACAGTAAAAACAGTCTGGACCATATGATCTGGAATTTTCAAAGTGGCTTAATAAATAGTAAAAAAATTTCAAAAAATGTAAAATTTAGTCTCGAAGTACATTTTAATATAGATTGAACATCTAACGGTTTGAATTGTTGTTTGAACATCAAACACTAAGATATGCCCCCGGAAGCCCGAGGCCGAAGTTCTAGAGGAAGCACATTAGCCATACTCTATATATATGTGTATATATATAGAGAGAGAATGGCTAATATACAAACGTTTGACCCTGGACTCAGGAACAAACGATTCGTTTTTCTGATTTTCAAAGTCCAAACAGTCGATCCAAACCATTAGATATTCAGTATATATTAAAATGTGCTTGGAGACCAAATTTTATATTTTTTAGAATTTTTTTACTATTTATTAAGCTGGTTTGAAAACCGCTGTTTTTCAATGCTGCAGAAATTTAATAAAAACAGTGGTTTTCAAACCAGCTTAATAAATAGTAAAAAATTCCAAAAAATATAAAATTTGGTCTCCAAGCACATTTTAATATAGATTGGATATCTAACAGTTTGGATCGACTGTTTGGACTTCAAAAATCGGAGAACCGAATCGTTTGTTTCTGAGTCTAGGAACAAACGTTTGTATATTAGCCATTCTCTACACATATATATAAACTTATTAGTTTTTTTTTGGTGCCATCGCCCCTTTTTACTTATCTTTATTTCTGTGCATTATATTACTTATAACCGATCATTTAAATTAACCGAATCATCTGGAGAAAAATAAAAGGAAATCCAATGGACGCCTCCGCTGCCATTGGATTAAATTCCTTCTCTAATTTGGATTTGAACCACACCCTTATTTTATTTCATTTTCCTGCCACATCTGTTTTGTTTTTATCCGCTCACCCATTTCAATTTCCCCTGCCGCTATTCTTATAATTCATTCTAACATGATCAAACAATGTGATCGTGTATAATTTGATTTTATTAAAATCTCCTTATTCAATTTCCTGCCACACTCTCTCTCCTCTTTTCCTTGCACAGCCGACAAATTAAGAAGAACCTTATGATCTGAATTTCGCCTGCGTTGCAGTGATTATGAATTATTGTTGCAATCCGATCAGAAATTCTGAATATCTCGCTACCAGGTAATCGGACTTCGTGTTTTCGTTTTGTACTGAAAATTATATGATTTCTGAAAATTATTTATAAGACTCCTTATATTTATTACTTCATGTAATCGGTGGAATTCAAGAAAGATCTTGATTGTCAGAAAGTTATGGGATTTCATAAATCAATTGGTTAAATAATAATCAAATATTTTAGATATTCATATTTTGTCTGGTTTTACTCTTTCAGAATCGACAAGAGTAAGAAGATTATTTCGTACTATCAATATATAAATGATGCCTTTTAGAATATTACTAACTTCCTGATACATGCATATATATTTGATCAAAGCATCATACTAATTTAATTATATGTATTTTATATAATATCTTTCTTCTTCCGTTCTCATCAGTGAATCAATATTTCGATCTATATAACTTACTTTATTTATCTTTAATATTAACATTTTGAATTTCACTTACAATTAACCTTCCTGACTGACTTGAAACTAATTCATTTGTTTATGTCTCCAGTATATACAAGCATATACATCGTACTATGTATATATTCACAAATTGAGTTCAATTATGTTATTTATATTAAATGGTAAAATTTCACCGAAGACCCCGAAGTTATTTTTATTATAAAGAAGCCTAGTTATAATCTTAATAGATATAATTTTGTTCATTGATAAATGTGTATAAATATTAATTAAAAATCATGTTTCGTGGTCTAGATCTGGGTGTCGAAGTAGGGAGAGACATAGAGACAACAGTGAACTGCCCCACGACAATAGGTACGGGTTTCCTGGAGATTGTCAAATTGTTACTTACCATTTGTGTGCATTTTATTTATTTATTTTTGAAATATTGCATGTTGAATCGAACGATCCCTTTGGCTTGTTTAGAAATACAATATGATTATTCATATCGATCATGAGACTTGTAAGTACGATGTGTTGGGCATGGCATTGTGTAGTGTTAAATGAAATGAACATGGAAGGTAACGGATAAGTTAAAGGAAAGGGGCCAACGTGTGTTGAACGTACATTGGAATGTATATATTGACTAGACCCCTCGCTAATGTGGCGTTGGTTGGATTTCCCGTCACGGGTCAAGATCTAGCGTAGGGTGGATTCCCCGTCTAGTGAGAAAATCTCTCGTTGTTGGTTGGATTTCCCAGCGGATTGGCGGTCTTCCAATGTTGGATGGATTTACCATTGGATTGGCACATAAGTGGTTTAACGGAAAACTTGAAAGATAACCATGAAAGTGTGTGTGCGCGTGTGTGGTTTAAATATGCATTAGTAAGATTTCATGTGAGTATATAATATCATGTTTGTGTTAATAAGTTTATTTGACAAACTCTAGGACTGGAACTAAATCCCATACTGAGAGACTGTTCAATCTTTCACCCGTTTCACTTTTATGTGGGTTCCAGGAAATGATGAAGCCAACGAGGAGCACGAATAGGAGGGATGTGGATCAGGAAGTCAACGAGCAGACGGCTCAAGTATCTTTTTATTTTCTTTTAGTTAAACTTTAATTCTCTCTTTGAAAGTGGATACACTGACTAACATGGCAATTATCAGTTTGTTTGCCATGTTTGTCTTGATCTCATGTTGAATGTATGTTATGTACTTGAACTATTTGTGGTTTTTAAAAGACTTTGTTTGAATACGTGGCGGGTTGTCTCGGGACATTATATCTCTGCGTTGAATTATTTATACCTATGTGGTCAACTATTTTTGTTAGAGGAAAGTTGACGCGGGGACGATTGGGTAAGATTGATGCCGTGATACGGGGTCCCCACTACTTCATTAGAGGAATGTTGACGCAGAACGATTGGGGGACTGGAAAACGGATGATCATAACAAGTTACGCACCCAAGTATTAATATATTATTTTTTAAATGTTAATATCTTATCTTCCAAGTGTTTATATATATGAAAGTTGACACGGGGATGATGGCGGGGACTGAGAAAGGGGGACCATATAATTAGTGGAGATCATAGAGGAAGAGTGTTGTAGGGATTTTAGAATAATAATTAGCGGGGACCATATAATATCTTTTTAGAATAATAATTAGTGGGATAAAGTACATAATTTTTCTAAATGAGGTGTAGGAATTTTGAGAGTACAGGAGTGAGGATACTCAAATAATTATTCTAATTTCCATGAGAGACATTGTACAAAAATTTTACTCTTAGAAATATAAAAAATAAATTATCCAAAAAGGGATGGACTACTTTTTTTTTTATATATATAGAATGGATCGATTTTTTTGGATAGAGGTGACCGAACCAATGTTTCGGTACCTTTAATTTCCATAATTTGTTCGATAACAACTGCAACAATTTGAAAAATTAAGGGGACTGTTCCATTGATCCGATGCCCATAGCCTCTTTAAATTTTGCGAATTTAGAGGGGTGGTGGTGGTTGGGTTTGACAGCATTTATGGGGACCGAATATTCATGATTGTGAGCAATTTATAAAAAGTATAGCTAGGGACTCGACCACTAATCAGTCCCCATAAATATCCGAATGGGATTCCAGTCCCCATAAATATCCGAATGGGATTCCATGGTTTGGGATGAAATATTTTAATTTTTGGAATTTTTTACTATTTTTTAAGATGGATAGAAAATCATTGTTTTTTGAACGGTTAAAAAATAGTAATTTTGTATCCATCTTAAAAAAAAGTAAAAAATTTCCGAAAAATATCAAATTTTATCCTCAAATATATTTTAGTATGGATATCATGTTGCACGGTTCAGATC
Source organism: Carex parvula (assembly GCA_025461045.1). Taxonomy (NCBI): domain Eukaryota; kingdom Viridiplantae; phylum Streptophyta; class Magnoliopsida; order Poales; family Cyperaceae; genus Carex; species Carex parvula. Next base: position 63,637 of record JAJGRW010000885.1, on the reverse strand, counting down.
AACAATTTACACTTTGAAAACGAATATATAAAATATGAGGTATGATGAGGTATGAAAGACACGAGGCTTTGGAACCCTCCTCTCTCTCTCTCTATATATATATATAGTTCCTTAAATGCTTCTATTTTTTTTGCCTCTACTATGCCTCTAATTTTAGAACTACAATAACTTAAATTTACAACTTAAATATTAAATTAAAACCATTAGATATTATCTATATCATTTTGTACATGCACACTTAAAATATCACGATATTTTGATTTTGTAATTAGTATCAACAGTTTACAAAAATACACCGATATGGATAAATTATATATGGATGTTGATTTTTCAACTTGTGTGAATGTAGAGAAAATAATATAGATTACATTTTACCATTTTATTTTGATATATAAATTAAAATTTTTTGTTATTAGAAAATTAAAAATAGAGATAGAACGGAGAAAAAAATAGAAGATTTGAACCATCCTCATTTTTAAATAATTTTTTTGTCCCCATCAATCACAAATTCTTCGCTCTCCTCCTACAACTAATGTTGAAAAATTTGACCGAGGCACCATATTCCTGTGCTTCCTATTGGGTTAAGTAAATATATTAATAAATGATTTCTGGGCTAATATAAATTAAAGAGATTCATAATTTCTATCAGAGACAATATTGTGCAAAAATTTTACTCTTAGAACTATAAAAAATGAACTATCCAAAAAAGGGTCTACTTTTTTTTTTATATATATATAGAATGGCTCGATTTTTTTGTACAGAGGTGAATGTGTTTGGTGTGAATGTGAATGTGAATGTGTTTTTCCACTTTGATTACTAACACATGTGAATGTGATAAAGGAAGAATGACTAGCTAGAGACTTGTACTTGGCGTTGATCAGCAAATGACTTGCGAATTTCTCCATAATAATAATTCCAGAATTTATTGCGGACATGTGTGCTCTTGTTTTCCTGTCGGACGAAGACTTGAGTAGACCGCATCTCTTATGTTTTTATTCCAATCCTAGTTTTCAAAATTCTGTAATTTGCTATGAAATGGAGCTCTAATTTTCATATTATGTAAAGAGATTAAAATGGATATTTGGAGATAATTTTTATTTTACTTTTGAGTTGGTTGGTCAAATATTATCAGAAATGTAACATTTATTCTATTTTTTTATGCTCAATACTCATTGTTCACTTTCATACTTTTTGGTTGTATCGAATTTTTAATTAATCAATTAATATAAGATTAGGAGCTTGATCCGGTATTATTTTCACAAAATAAGATTGCCAATTTGTCGCAAAATTACTCACAGTCGTCACAAATATGGATGAGATTGAACCGAGAAAAAAAATCCACCTCTAAAAACATGTATGGTCTCCCCCATGTAATTTGAGTGCCCCCTACAGGTATTTATTGTGCGGGTACGTTTGGGAGATTTGGTTTGGGGGACAATTATCACCTCACAGGTATAAATACTTTCGTGCATATGTATAAATACTTCATTGCATATGTATTAATACTTTAGAAAAAAAAAAGTTGTGTTGGAGTTTTTGCGGTCCCCCAGATAGTCATGGTAGTTATGATAGTTATGGTTGTTATGGTGCGGGTACAGTGCGGGTATTGTTATCAGCTTCCAAAGAAAATAAAGAGAGGGAGGGTTGGGCAGAGTGTTGTGTTACTGTGATTGATGTTGTATGTTTGTTCACTTGGAAGAAGATTTTAAAGAATGCATGTGACAGTACTAAGCTTGTATAATAGTATAGTAATTTAAGAGGATTTGTGATGAAAATAAAGAAAAAAAGTATGTTGCTGTAGTTTTTTTTTTTTTTTTTTTGCGATTTGACTAAAGTAAAAATAATATGTATGTGAAATACAGAAACCTTCGGACACTTCATGTGCACTTCAAATTATATCACTTTCGTTTTTAATAAATGTTGATAGGATGATATTGGCACATCTAAAAAATACAACAATTAAATTGACATTATTTGCTGCCTATTTAAAACTAAACCACAAAAAGCAAAATAATTTTTTATTAAGAATAATTTATGTATACCCCTCAAAAGTTTCAAAATTACGTATTTCCCTCGAACCACATCAATTCAAACCCCGTGATACACGCGTACAAGGGGGAAATTGAAATTTGACATTCTTCATGGTTGGGCTTGTAATTAATCACAATAACCCACAGTACTATGCATTGAAAACCAAGAACAAAAACAAAAAGAGCACTATATATGAATGGGTGGAAGTCTCTGGGTGGAATACATTGAATCCATCAATGGGTGGAAGTCTCTGGGTGGAATCCATCAATGGATGGAAGTCAATGGGTGCAAGTATCACAGTGGAAATCCCAATAACCCACAGTACTATCACAGTGTCTTAAAGCAATACATTGAATCCGTCAATGGGTGGAAGTCTCTCGGTAGATGCATAGTACCAGTATAATGGTGACTAAATCTTTCGCGGAAATTTCAACAAGAGCACACGTCTCTGGGTAGATGCATAGTACAATTATAGTGGTGACTAGAATTTCTTGTGGACATGTGTGCTCTTGTTTTCCTATCGGACGAAGACTTGAGTGGCCGCATATCTTATGTTTTATTCCAATTCCAGTTTTCTAAATTCTGTAATTTGCTATGAAATGGAGCTCTAATTTTCATATTACGTAAAGAGATTAAAACGGATATTTGGAGATAATTTTTATTTTACTTTTGAGTTGGTTGGTCAAATATTATCATAAATGTAACAATTATTCTATTTTTTATGCTCATATTACTTTTTGGTTGTATCGTATTTTTAATTAATCAGTTAATATAAGATTAGGAGCTTGATCTAGTCTTATTTTCACAAAATAAGATTGCCAATTTGTCTTCATCTTTCCTGTTATTTTATTTGATTTTCTTGGTTTTAGTAAGGTGTTTAATAGCTTGCGTTTCCACTTTGATTATTACTAACACACACTACTATAAAAATGGAATCTTCTAACGCCCATTTTCTTTAGGTTTAAACTAATTTTGGTCTAGAAGCCGATAGACCAACGCAATGGTGGCAAGTTTGTAAATAAGTTGTCATTTTCTTATATCGGTTCTAACTTTCCTTACCGATAGTAAATAGTCCCAAATTTCTAGGTGTGGCAAGAGTGAAATTAGCATTGATCCCTCCCTTCCGTTTCTTCTCGCTTCCTCAACGCCATTTTGTTTTTGGAGCACAACCTTAATATTTCTTGAAATCTTCTTCAGGTAGTTCTCAATATTTCTTAAAATCTTCGTCAGGAAGATTAAATCATTGAAAAAAAAATTGCACATTATATAAAATCTTGAGGAAGAATAAATCTTGAGTAAGATTTCTTGAAAGCTTCTTATATTAATTTTGGACATCGTATAAATCTTCTTCTGTATGATTAAATTATAAAAAAAAATGCACTTCATATAAAATTATATGAACCATATTAAACATCTTAAAATAAATGTACATAAATTGATAACTTATTCCATTTAGCAATTACTTCTATTAGAAGTATTGTTTATTTAAATAGAATTGAAATAGAAGATATCGGAGTTACCTCGAATCTTCAACTAGTAGAGCTCTCGTGCTGATAACGTGTTATAAAATAAAAACAAAGAATAATAAACAAGAGAGAGAACACATAAAAGATGACAATTTTTTTATTCATATATTTCTCATGTGTGTAATACAAAATTACAAAGCATCTATTTATATGCCACAAATTGTAAGTGAAAAGCCATCTAAAATAATAAATAAAGACATGAATTCTAATAATAATGGGGTATGAATTACAATAATAGTGAGATAGTAGAAAATGAATGAGGATTACTATTGAGAGTCACAAAATGAATGGACCATCACATTTATTTATAATAGTATTGTGTTTTTTTGGTATTTTCTTGGTATTAATTAGTATTCTGTTTTTTGTGTTTTTCCACTTTGATTACTAACACATGTGAATGTGATAAAGGAAGAATGACTAGAGACCTATACTTGGTGTTGACCTGCAAATGATTTGCCAATTTCTAGACTAGCAGGGTCCACAATAATAATGCCAGAATTTCTTGCGGACATGTGTGCTCTTGTTTTCCTATCGGACGAAGACTTGAGTAGACCTCATCTCTTATTTTTTTATTCCAATTCCAGCTTTCTAAATTTAGTAATTTGCTATGAATGGAGCTCTAATTTTAATATTATGTAAAGAGACTAAATCGAATATTTAGAGATAACTTTATTTTATTTTTGAGTTGGTCGGTCAAATATTATCAGAAATGTAACATTTATTCTATTTTCTTGTGCTCAATACTCATTGTTCACTTTCATACAATTTGATTGTATCGTATTTATAATTTATCAATAAAATATAGAATAATTATTTAAGTACCCTCACTCCAGTATCCCAAAATCCCACACCCATTTAGAGAAATTATGTACTATGTTTCCCACTAATTATATGATCCCACTAATTATTATTCTAAAAAGATATTATATGGTCCACACTAATTATATGGTCCCACTAATTATATAGTCCCCTAATTATTATTCTAAAATGTCTACAGCCCTCTTCCTCTATTGTCCCTACTAATTATATGGTCCCCTCTTTTTCAGTCTCTGTACTCGTCCTCACATCAACCTTCATAGATATAAATATTCGGAAGATAAAGATAAGATATGAACACTTGAAAAAGAAGATATTAATATTTTGATACGTCACTTGTTATGATCATCCCTTTTCCAGTCCCTCAATCGTCCCTGCGTCAACGTTCTCAAATGAAGTCGTGGGGACCCCATATCACTGCATCAACATTCCCCAAACCATCCCCGTGTCAAACTTCCTCTAACAAAAATAATTGACCACATAGGTATAATATTTCAGTGCATAAGTATAAATACTTGCGGTACTTGATATTAATACTTTCAGACGTCTTCCAGTATCATATGTAAAAAATACTTGCAAGTATAGGTACAAATACTTGCACGATGAGGTATAAATACTTGTGTGACGATGACCTAAAAGTATGTAATCATGAATCTCGTTAGAAAGAGAAAATTGTGTAGAAGATGTTTGTGGTTTTAGATTCGAGAAATTTCTTATAGATTGTCATAAATATGGACGAGATTGAACGGAGAAAAAACCCACCTCTAAAAACGTGTATGGTCCCCATGTAGTTTCAGTGGTCCCCCACAAGTATTTATGGTGCGAGTATGTTTGTGAGATTTTGTTGGAGAGGCAATTATTTACGTAAAAATTGTTCACCTCATAGGTATTAAATACCGTGCATAGGTATAAATACTTTCTAGCATAGGTATTAATATTGTAGAAAAAAAAATTCAGTACAGGAGTTTTTGCGGTTCTCCAAATAGTTATTGTAGTTATATAGTGTGGTTATTGTTATCAGCTCCCTAAAATATAAAATTAGGAGCTGGTCCGTTCTTATTTTCACAAAAACAAGATTGCCAATTTGTCATGTGCTTATCCAGTTTATTTGATTTGCTTTGTTTTAGTAATGTGTTTAATTGCTTGCTTTTTCACTTTGATTGCTAACACAATGAATGATAAATTATTCGCTTGATTACTTTTAAAAGCAAGAATGATTAGAGAACTAAAGATCCCTACAAAGGACACAATATTCGTATGGTTTGCTGCTGCAATGATTACTTTAAGTACATTGCGTTAATTAGATACATTTAGTGCTCTGGAAATACTTTTCTTTATTAATAAAAATATTGTTAGTGGAACCTTGCCAACTAACTTTAAAAAATCATAAAAAAATATAGCATGATTAAAAAATATATAGCATGCTTTTCCACTTGTGAATGTAATAAACAACCGAGCCCAAGCTGTCATTCCATCTTGTAGCAGCAAAATATTTTATATGTACCCGTGAAGACCGAGCTGGAGATGACTGACTATGAAAGTTGGGACCCGAATTGTGAATCATTTTGCACTAAGACAGAAAAAAAATAATGCCATGCATGCTCTAACCTTCTATTAATGTGCATGGTGCTGGCACCAGGAAGACAAAACCTAATGCATATTTCTTGCCATCAGCACACAATCATCTTTTTAAACATCTAAATTTATAGGGTAATGATTGAAAATGAATGCGAATCAGCTCTCTCACACACACACACCATTACGTGAGAAGCCAACAAACTTTTTTAATTCATATGCTTACCAATAATTAGCTATTTTATTAATCCATCTCATTTTTCTAATAAGCTAATTATAAATGAATGATAAATTATTCGCTCTTGATTACTTTTAAAAGCAAAAATGATTACAGAACTAAATATCCCTACAAAAGGCTACAATTAATATTTGTATGGTTGCTGTACAATGATAACTTTTAAAAAAAATACTTTTAGTGCTCTGGAAATACTTTTCTTTTATTAATACAAACATTGTTAGTGGACACCTTGCCAACTAACTTTAAAAATCTTAAAAAATATAGCATGATTACAGAACTGTATTTTGGTGTTGACCTGCAAATGACTGGAAATTTCCAGGGATAGCATGGTAAATCCAGTCTACATCGCAATACCGAAGAATTCAAAATGAGAGTAGACCGTGTCGCTTATATATGTTTTTAATCCGATTCAAGCTTTCTCAAATTGTGTAAATTGCTACAAAATGGAGCTGCAATTTTAAGGCAACAGTTTCATCTAATTTCATATTATGAAGAGAGACGTAATTGAATTTTAAAGACAATTTCATTCTATTTTTGAGTTGGTTGGTGAAGTACTATTAAGATAGATGTAACTTTTATTCCATTTTTATGCTCAAAATTCATTGAAAAATTCAAGCTTTTTTGGCTCATTGATTGTATTGTATGTCTAATTTATCAATAAAACATAGTATTAGAAGCCTGACCCCTTTCTATATTATTACAAAAGAAAAGGTATTTCCAAGTTGTCATCTTCTTATCCAGTTATTATTTGATTTTAAGGAATGTAAATGAAAAAACAAAGGGAAACACTTTTAAGATTTTCTTGGTATTAGTACTGTGTTTTTGTGTGCTTTTCCACTTTGAATACTAACAATTGTGAATGTAATAAAGGAAGAATGAACAACCGAGCCAAGCTCTGGAAATACTTTAGTGCATTAATTAGATACAGATACTTTTCTTTTATTAATACAAATATTGTTAGTGGAACCTTGCCAACTAACTTTAAAAAATCTTAAAATATATGCATGATTAAAAATATATAGCATGCTTTTCCACTTGTGAATGTAATAAACAACCGAGCCCAAGCTGTCATTCCATCTTGCAGCAGCAAAATATTTTATATATATTGTACCCGTGAAGACCGGGCTAGAGATGACTAACTATGAAAGTTGGGACATGGGACCCGAATTGTGAGTCAGAACACACCATTAATGGAGTCTTTGAACGCACTAAGAAAATTCCTAGAAACCAACCACCAAAACCAATATCAGTACGACACACTATATAATTAGATTTATCTTACTTTAATAAGATTTAGCTTTATCTTACCTGTCTGATTGGCATCAGATCAAGTCAGTCGGATGTCCAGTCAGATTCGTTTGATCAGTGTCAAGATTTATGCGCACTTGATCCACATGAATTAAGTTGTTTGTGTGAATCTTGATGCGGATCAGATAGCTCCGACCGGCTACCGGACTGAATTTGATCCCGATGCCCATTGGAATGTCCCGGATTCCATGGAAATTAAGAACCTCATCATCTCTATACTAGGAAAAAAAATGGAAAATTTAGTCATTTTTGTTTAAAAAATAGAAAACAAATTAACGTCCTCTCCTCCAAATTGTTAGCCGATATAGTTGCTCTTATAATTAAAAGTAAATAGAACTTGTGAAAAAAAAAATGTGTTTGCTTAATCTTCATTCTCTTTGCTTTACACCACTGCTCCAAAACAATCTTAGAACAATAACTCTCTTCCTAAAACCCAATTTGCCAAACATCATATGTTGCATCTTTTATTCAAAATAATTTTAAGTTTGGTAAATCTTCATTGGTGTTGATATTTAGGTTTTGAAGCTTCCGGAGTTCATCAGGGATGAATCCACATAGCATATTTTGGAAAGATCAAATGTTGTTAAACTTTGAAGATTACCCAAGGTATGTGGGATGGAACCATAGAATTATTTCCGTAAAGAAGAAGTTCCAGTAAGTTAGTAAGGTTGCCAAAGCCAGATGGGGATGTAACCACTAATGCTATTTTGGCTAAGATATAGAAGTGATAGTTTGGTAAGGTTAATTACTGGGATGGAACCCGTGAAGTTATTGGGTCCGACTCTGCTGCTATTCTAAGAAGAATAGCAGCGGGTGCTCTTCACTTTTGTGTCTCTCTCTCTCTTCAAAAGAGGAGGAGAGAGAAGAGAGAGAAGAGGAGAGAGATAGAGAGGATAGCAAGAATAGCAGATTTTTTGGAGGGCAGCAGAGTCCATTCGAAGTTATTATTGTAAAGATAAAGACGTGATCGGTTAGTAAGTTTGCCTAAATCATCTGGAATATCGCCATCAAAATGATTTAGGTCTAGATAAAGATCTACTAGGCTACTAATATTACCCAAGTTGTATTTTTTTAGGTTTAATTTATTAGTAATGTTTTATTGTTAAAAAAATATTTGGTTGTGAACTTATTTGTTTGTGCAACATATTGCACAATATATATGTTTATATGAGTATTGTGTTATGTTCAACCTGCTATATATTCTTTAACTCGAAAACTACTAATTTGTGTAAAGTAATATAATTTTCATCTTCATTCATTCATCATCAAAACCTTAACAAAAACTAAACAACAATCTCTCACAGGCAGCCCACAACAATTGTGAAGTCGGTTTCTGGGCTCTCTTGGGTTATACTGGGCTCTCTTGGGTCTTGGGTTATACTGGCCCAAACCCAATTAATATACGTACGGTTGCTGCTACAATGATTACTTTTAAAAAAAATGCTTTTAGTGCTCTGGAAATACTTTCTTTTATTAATACAAACATTGTTGGTGACACCTTACCAACTAACACTAAAAATCTTAAAAAATATAGCATGATTACATAACTGTATTTTGGTGTTAACCTACAAATGACTGGAAATTTGCCGTCTAGATTGCAATACTGAAGAATTTAAAATGAGAGTAGGCCGTGTCACTTGTATATGAAATTGCTACGAAATGGAGCTACAATTTTAAGGCAATAGTTTCGTCTAATTTTCATATTATGAAGAGAGATGTAATTGAACTTTAAAGACATTTTTTATTCTATTTCATATTATGAAGAGAGATAGTTTGCGACAACATTCGCTAGACACATCTCCTTGAATCTGGTGTTCCACGAACGAAAAAGAATTTGAAGTGAATTGTCACTTTGTTAGAGAAAAAGTGCAATCAAATGATATTGAATCTCATATGTGTGTAGCAAGGAGCAACTAGCCGGCATATTCATAAATCCCTTGGACAACGAAACACTTTGAAGAAATTGTATGCAAGTTAGGCTCGTTTGATCTATCCAAGCCTAACTTGAGGGAGAGGTGTTGGAGATGCCAATAGAAAATGACTAAGGGGGAGATTTTATTCTAGGGTGTACATAGCATAAACCCATGTACTTTTTTTCATTTCTTTATTAGCTTGTTACCGTTACTGTTTTTAACCTTTTTAGCCTTTCTGCTTCAACGGCTCTTTAGGCCTTGTACACTTATAAATAGATTGATCTGTAGGATGTAAAGTATGAATCATTATTCAATAAAAAATTATTCTTTAAATTAACTCAGTTTGTAATAGGTACGCTGACACAAAATACTATTTTCAAAAGTATCGCTATTACTGATAGGAGTATCCGCGAGGATACCGATACAATTAATGGAGCAATTTACCTTGCGGGATACTCACAGATTAATTGCTTTAATTGTTTAGAAATCTAATTCTAAAGTATAGCGTCAGACTAATTACTTAACAAAATAGTTTTTCTTATTGTCCCCTCTGAATTAATATAAGATTCTACCGTTATAGTATAAACACATTTGTATTATCATAAACATCTAGTTCAAAAACATATATTGTAATAGTATAAACATCAACTGAGTTTCTAACAAAACTTCCTTATTATCAATTTTACTAATACAAGCATCTATTGTAATAGTACGTATGAATACATTCCGTACGTAATAGTATAGATAATTGCTTTAAAAGTATAAGCGTAAGTTTCTTAACAAAGCAGATTTCCTATTGTCCACATTCAATAGTATAAATACAAGTTGCAATAATATGACCACTTGCTTCAAAAGTATAAAACTATGTTGGCAGGTGCGCTAGCATGCGGGTTTGCTTGTGAGGCGTGGGGAATAATGCATTTTTTTTTTCATTTTGGGACCAAGGACAACTGTTTGTTACACTAAATGATAAAACAATTATAGAAGGACTGATCCGGTAGATGGAAGTTGGGGCACTGTTTATTACATTCTGCAAAGGACCTTCATCAGATATTTATAAGAAGATGTCCTATCATGATCACAACTTTATTTATTAGTATTCTAACTTCCAATTTAAAATAATAAATGTGAATCATTGACCTTGTCGTATTTGGAAAATAATGCTTATCACAAAACTTTATTTATTAGTATTCTAATTTCATTTTTTTAAATAATAAAAGTGAATCATTGACCTTGTCGTATTTGGAAAATAATGCTTATCACAAAACTTTATTTATTAGTATTCTAATTTCATTTTTTTAAATAATAAAAGTGAATATTTGTAAAATAATGCTTGATCACAGAACTTTATTTATTATTATTCTAGTTTCAATTTTTAAAATAATAAAACAGAATCATTGATCTTGCCGGATAAATGTTTTGCTTTCTTTTAAGTATGCATTAGGTGTATCGATCACAGAAATTCGAAAAGTAAAGGGACCTAAATATTGCTTTTGTTCATTTAGAACATTTCAGGAAAAAAAAAAAAGTAAAATAAATAGTGGATAGGAAAGAATATATTGTGGTACAGAAGCAATGTAGTTTTTTAGAGTTAATAAGGATTCAAATCATTAATTTAGTTTATTAGAAAATATCCAAAAAATCTAATTAATAATTCGGTTTTTTTTAGAGTATCAAAATAATCCTATAAAAAATTCTGAAGAAATTGAAAATCAAATATTAATGTTGTCGTTTAACTGCCCATAACTGTTAACAATAATATTAGTGCCCTTGTTGTAAATCAAATATTCTCAAAAACAGTTATAGATATATTTTATTTTTAAAATGCCAAGTCATGATAGAGCTCGGCAACCTATTTGTTTTGATGCCTCAAGGCCTCAAGGACAAAACAATAGACCCAAAGGTTGTTAATTAAAATAATTAAAGTCCTAGTCCAGTCTACATAAATTGTATTCATGCAAGACTAGTGGTTTATAATTTCATACTTTTTAATTATAAATAAGACAAGTTGCTAAAGGTAGTCTCATGTGACACGAGAGAGTTTGTGGTACATTATTCTTTTAATTAATAGAAATAACAATTCACATGCATCCAGTGCATTATCTGAAAAAAGAATCTTTACTACTAGTGGATGTGGACCGTTCTTTAAGCTCTGCATGACTCAAAGCATCAAATAATAGTGGACCCCACCGTCCAATACAACAGTGGATACTTGTCCTACTTGTCACACACATCTTACTTAATAATAAAATATTGATTTATAGTTAATGATTTATAGTTTGTCCAATAATATTTATATTTTAATAATGAAATATTGAATCTGTTATAAAATAAAGATAAATAAACTATAATAGATATTGAGAATGTAAAAGATGACAATCTCTTTATTAATATATTTTTGTTGTATGCAATACAAGATTATAAAACATTTATTTATAAACAGCAAATTGTAAATGAAAAACTATCTAAATTAATTCTAATAATAAATGAAGAAATGAATTTCTGGAAATAATATGAGATTATTAATGTTGAGAGTTACAAAATAAAAGAGGTATGACATCCACATTCATATAATTTATTCATAACCAAATCCTCTTTATTTAAACTATGGAAATCCGGATTGGATCTTTCCTAAAGAAATATTTTCTTAAGAATCTGTTACATATATCCCAGTCTTTGACTGTTTGGGCCTCAAGTACCTGTGTGGGCTTTAGCATCCACAAAAGTTGCTCAGGCCCATTTATTGTTTCTTTTTTTCAATAGAAATTTTAGTTCTTTCTTCTCCATTTCTAAGATGGTTGGTGTTGAATAAAGTCTACACATGCGGCTATTACCATGACACTACTGACACAATGGCAATTTTATATCCAAATTCTTGATTGTGTTGGTGTTGGGGGTCCAAACCACGGGCATATAATGCATAAATTGCAATATATATTATATTATTGCTAGAAATATAACAAACATTTTGTTGGGAAGGAGATAAATTACAACTTTTTTGAAGTCACAAAAAACTGTATAGATTTTTCGGTTCTTTTTAAGTATATGCATTCAGGTGTATAATGTTGATCACAGAAAATCCAAAAAGTAAAGGGACCAAAACATTACTTTGGTTCATTTACACATTTTAGAAAAAAGAACATAAAATAAAAAGAATCAAATCTCATGCTCACCTGTAGGTAGGAAAATCCTGTCCACGAGTCAATCTGTCCATCTATTTCATACCTGCTTCAATCTAGACTGTAATAATTAAAATATGAAAAGTATTTGAGTATTAGAAAACATTCTCCATACTTCAATATTGACCATCCAGATTGAAATAGACATAAAATTAATGGACAGATGGACAGTGTAAGCAGGAGATTCGGTTTCATATAAAAAGAGGTATAGGAAATAATTTATTGTGGTAGATAAGCGGTGTACTTTATTAGAGTTAAGGAATCAAATTATTGATTCAGTTTACTAAAATTTATCTAAAAAATCGAATTAATGATTCAGTTCCTTCTAATGCATCAAAATAATCCAGTCATCTTTCTCCTTCTCGAGAAAAATATTTAATGTACTTCCAAAAATAAAAAGTATGAAGAAATTGAATTTGATTATTTGTTAATATCATTATATATATATATATATATATATATATCATTATTCCTTAATAAACCACTTAGCCAGTGTTTCAGACCAGCTAATAAAGAACGCTGGCTAAACTGAATTCAGATTAGGTCAGCTGGTCAGGTATCTAACCTATCAAATTTGGATCATTCAATGTAAATCATAAAATAAACCTCTATATTTTAGAACCCAACTTTTATGACTCTTGACTCACGCTTAATTCTATGTGTACCATGTATCTCTACACTATAGTCTTTAACACAATTACACACGTGAGAAAAACGCATGTGAAAGTATGGGCTGAGCTGTTTATAAATGATCTCTTTCCAAAAAATGTTGCTTCTAGGCGGGTGAAGCTTATAACTAGGAAGGGTTCTTTTATTCTTACATTTCAAATGTTGTTCAGTCAGCAATGGCTATTGGCTAATGACTGTCATAACCAAGTATGACTCATTTGCCCATTTTTATTTTTTTTAAAAACAATGATTACAATTTTAGTGTCCTATCGTGATCACAAGAACTTTATTTATTAGTATTCTAACTTCAAATTTAAAATAATAAAAGTTATTTTTTAATAATAATGGGTATACCACTGATGTCATTCATGTAATCATTGAACAGAGAAGGTACCAAGCAGCTGGTATTTATACAATAAAACTGAATTATTGATCTTGTATTATTTGTAAAAGATTGCTTCATGACAAACTTTATTATTAGTAATCTAATTTCAAATTTTAAAATAATAAAAGTGAATCATTGATCTTGTCGTATTAGTTAAATAATGCTTGATCACAAAACTTTATTTATTAGTAATGTAATTTCAAATTTTAAAATAATAAAAGTGATTCATTGATCTTGTCGTATTTGTAGAATAATGCTTGATCCCCAAAATTTTATTTATTAGTATTCTAATTTCAAATTTAAGATAATGAAAGTGAATCATTGATCTTGTCGTATTTGTAAATAATGCTTGATCAATAATATATTTTTGTCCAAGATCAAAAGGTGAAATTAAAGGTCGACGATTTTTGTGATTCATTTTTGCATTCAATCCTTTGTATATATGGTCCACCGCACACGCATATAATTTTGAAGCTAGCTCTTACAAGTGTGCTTGCTTTTTTTTTTTTTTTCTCCAATTTCACAATATATATGTTATCACTTCTTGCCGATCGAGTGTTGGCTAACAATACATGGTACAAGTAATTTATAGGGTTTGAGAAATATCCATAATGAAATATACAATCAATCAATTTATAGCCAAACGACAAATCGGTGAAACATTCCCACTTTAAATATAGATCACCATCTATATATAACCGATATTTTTATTAATACCCCAAAAAAATAAAATTATCAAATCTGCACTCGATTAAAATTTTTACTAAAAATACCCTAACCGCCCCACTATTTATAGCAGACTGCCCCCCCGTGGGGCGGTCCACTATTTTTTTTTTTAGGGAGAGACAATATGAATATCAAGATGCTGAATTCTAACGCTGAAAATTCAGATTTTTTTTTTAAATATTTGTTAGATTACTTATTTTAAGCATATTTATACTAAAATACGCTAAATTACTTGAAATTATGTTAAATTATGTTGAATTACATTAAATTACATTAAATTATGCTAAATAACAATAACTTCACTAATTATGCTGAAATAGGTAAATTACGCTAAACTACGCAAAATTAAACTAAAGTAGACTGATTTTGTGCCATCTTTCATGAATCATAAAAATAGTAAAAAAAATTTGAAAATAGTAAAAATTGGTATTCTACAAGTTCATTATGTAACTAATTTACTGAGCTACTAAGATTGAATAATAGAAATGAAATTTTAATCGGAAACTTCAACTCAAGTTTTGAGACTCTTCCCTTTGTTTTTTTACAATTCTGAATTTTAAAATCCGGCATAGCAGCCAAGGATGCATGCGTCTTTTCGCAACTTTCCAAAAAGTGGTCATTTGTTGAAATCGGACACTCGAGCACCGTTTTATGGCCATTTGAAGTTTCGTCGTCGTTTTTTCGCCTTTTCAGTGAAGATATCATCCCTATTCATATGTAATTTAGCGTAATTTACCGTATTTTAGCGTAATTTAACGTAATTTAGTGTTATTCAGCGTAATTTAACATAATTTCAAGTAATTTAGCGTATTTTAGTATAAATATAATAATTATACATCAAAAGAAGTAATCTAACAAAAATTCCAGCTAACGTGGGTATATTTATTAATAAAATGTCGGAAACTAGGGTTTAGAAATTAGAGTTTAGGTTTAGGGTTTCTTTTAAATATCACTAATTTTATAAATATGTTATGTGAAAATTGTAAATCATTTAATGTATGGTAATTTTTAGGATTTAGGGTTTAGGGTTTTAGAAATTGTTCAAAATAAGAGTTTAGGGTTTAGAGTTTAGCGTAATTTAAATTAATTTAGTGTAATTCAACGTAATTTAACATAATTTCAAGTAATTTAACGTATTTTAGTATAAATATGTTTAAAAGAAGTAATCCAACAAATATTTTTAAAAAAAATCTGAACTTTTAGCGTTAGAATTCAGCATATTGATATTCATACTGTCTCTTAAAAAAAAAACTAGTGGACCGCCCCACAGGGGGGGTGGTCTGCTATAAATAGTTGACTGCCCCCCAGTGGGGCGGTTAGGGTATTTTTAGTAAAAATTTTGAATCGAGGGCAGATTTGATCATTTTTATTTTTTTGGGTATTGATAAAAATATCGGTATATATATATAATTTTATATACTATATATAGTGGGAGAGGATTTGACATTTTAATTTGACATTCTGGAACTCATTAAAATTTATTGTTTTAGCAGATAAATAATATATAAGCAATCTATAAGGAGTAGTATTCATTTATTCTTTTTGATATTTCATTCTCTGACCCGACATTTTTATTAATAGATAAATAAGCATGTTCTCTGACCCGACTTTTTATTAATATCCAAAGTTTAATAGAAATTATCATTTATGCCCAGATTTTTGGGTTTTCGCCAATAAAGCCCAAGCAGGCCAAAAAATGGCCGGTTTACTCGGGGAGTAAACCGGCCATTTTGTGGCTGGCTTACTTCTTTTTTTTCTTTTTTTTTGAGTGATACTATGAAGAGCAAAATAATTAACTCTAACACTGAAAATTTGAATTTTTTTGTTTAAATTATTTGTTAGATTACTTTTTTTGATATATAATTAGCATATTTATACTAAAATATGCTAGATTACTTGAAATTATGTTGAATTGCACTATATTAATTTAAATTACATTAAATTACATTACATTACAAAAAAATACGGTAAATTACGCTAAATTACATATGCATAGGGACAATATCTTCACTGAAAAGGCGAAAAACGACGACGAAACTTCAAACGGTCATAAAACGGCGCTCGAGTGTCCGATTTCAGCAAATGACCACTTTTCGGAAAACTTGCAAAAATACGCATGCGTCTGTGCCCACTATGCCAGATTTTAAAATTCAGAATTGCCAACAAACAAAGGGAAGAACCTCAAAACTTGAGTTGAAGTTTCCGATTAAGATTTTCATTTCTATTATTCAATCCAAGTAGCTCAGTAAATTAGTTACATAATGAACTTGTAGAACACCAATTTTTACTATTTTCCGAACTATTTTTTACTATTTGTATGATTCATGAAAGATGAGCAAAATCGGTCTACTTTAGCGTAATTTTGTGTAGTTTAGCATAATTTATTGTATTTCAGCATAATTAGCGAAGTTATTGTAATTTAACTTAATTTAGTATAATTCAACATAATTTATTGTAATATAGTGTAATTCAACATAATTTCAAGTAATCTAGCGTATTTTAGTATAAATGTGCTAATTATACATCAAAAGAAGTAATCTAACAAAAAATTTAAACAAAAAATTTAAACAAAAAATTCAAATTTTCAGTGTTAGATTTTAATATTTAGATCTTCATAGTGTCTCTCTTAAAAAAAAAAAAAAAAGGAAAAAAAGGAGTAAGCCGGCCATTTTGTGGCCGGCTTGGGCATTTTTGGCGAAAATCCGGGAATCTGGGCATAAATAATAATTTCTCTTGAACTTTGGATATTAATAAAAATGTCGGTTCTCTGACCGAATATTACAGAAACTAGACTTTAATATTAAAAAATAAAGAAAAAGGAGAAACTATTTTGTAACCTGAATATATTAACATTATGAACTATATAGGAAGCTATTAAAATAAACGGCTAGTTTTCAAATTTTTCTTTGTAACGGCTAGTACCACATCTTCCTTTGGGAAATTAGAAAAAGTGGCAATATTTTTGTGATGTATGTTGTAATTGGACAATATAAGATGAGTCTTTTCAAGGAATAAAACCTATTAAGACGATCCTTTTCAACGGAGAAAACCAAATTTATACACTAGCAAGGATAAGAACACAATATTAGCCATGTCCAAAAGTTTCATTTGGGCTTAATTACATGGGCCTGTTGAATGAAAATAGTTATTTCTGCTATTTACCTCTGTTGAGGTATAATCTCTCTGATAAGGAAGAATGCTACTGTGGTATATATAATAATTCAGTGCTATTTATGATCCAAACGAACAAATTAAAATGAAATTCAATGTACCTCATTCCAAACTAAATTATACTTCGTAATATAAGACGGTACTTTTTTATTTTCCTTTTTGCAAGTATATTTATTTGCTAAAATCCAGCTTAAAAATAAGTAAATATATATTAACATGTTGTCTGGATTGTGTAGATTTCCATGCATGTAGGAAGTTCTGTAATTATTGTTTTCAAGTGAAACTGAGATCTATAACTAAAGACAAGAAACTTAATCAGGAGAGAACAAATAAGCGAGATTATTTAGTGAATCTTAACCTCAGGTGGGTCCATTAATTGTGAAGTTCGAGACAATGATTGTTGCCTCCAATTACATACCCGTCATTTAAAAACCATTTTATGAGCTCTCTTTCTATAAGATTCCTTTTTTTTTCTTTTCGGGTAGGAATTAATGTTCCAATAGCGAATCAAGGCCACGAAAAGAAGCCCAATAGGTGGCCATCAGGGAGCAAATAACATTTACGGATCTTTCATATTAGCCCACAAAAGCCCAGCGTTCTGACCTAAATTAATCGTCCAACTATAAAAATAAGCAATCCATTTTGATACCTAGCATTTCGTTTGTTTATTTGATAGCGTTCTTACCTAATTATTGATTCCTTACAATTTACAATTAATAAGGCGAACCATTATGATACAATCTAGTCAATAATATAATTTCATATAAACGTACCTGTGTCATTAATTCTTATAACCAATCGTCAGAACTATACTTTGTGTTCGGCCTTTAAATAGAACTAGACAACGCAGCTACCGTGACCTTTAAAGAGAAATAGACATCTGCAATAAATCAAATCAGGTTTGTAATTTTTTTATTATCTGAATATTTAGATTTTAGATCACTGAACTTGTTTACTTTTTAGTAATCATAAGTATTGTCATGATGTGTCAACTGATTAAGCTGCTCCTTATTTGACAAATGAACATTTCATTTTATATTACTTGTTGATTGCTGCTAAATAAGCTCTTGTATTATTTTGCAGCTTTTTTCAACAATGTCTTCATTTGGCCCACAAGGAACATTTAGGAGTCCCCTTGAAGACCCTCCATAGAAATGAATTTACCATTCAATTTATAATATGATTTGTAATAAATGGAAAAAAAAATTTTGCTCGGGGACAAATTTTCATTGATTTTGTCTTTCTTTCTATACTTAGTGCGCTGCATGAAGCCAAAACTGCTCTGTTAAGATATTAACCCAGATTTGTGGTGGGTTTGTATTATCCTTGCATCTGATTTTTAACTATTGGTAATTAAATAATAATAACACAAGCCAAAACAATTAGCAGATCGAATCAAAGAGGACTGAAAGTGCCCAAAATATTTAACATTAAAATATCAGAAGTATCTTAGTGTTCAATTTTACATGATGGTTTATCATAACAAATTTTAAATTGGCTATTCAGAATCAGTAATTTGAAATTACTTTTGTAATTGGGATACTACTCTCCCAATTAATTAGTTCAATACACAAATAATTACTTAATTGGGAGGTTGTGCTGTTACAATCAGTATAAATAAACCCCAAATAGTGTTGTTATTGCTGCCAAAATGCAATCAACCAAAATGTAACAATTTCTTATTTTCTGTTGGAATTTTGAAATTTTCTTTCTTGCTTGATCATTTCTGTTGAATCTATTTTCTCTGAGTTTTGCATCTCAAATGGCCAAAAAGTATAAAGCATATTGCTTTGATAATAAAAGAGAAGCTTTAGCAGATTTTGTAAATAAAATAAAATCAAGATCCTTTTTATTATATTTGCATTTTTGTCCACCTAAATCAAAGGCATATCTAATCTAGAATAAATAAAGTGTTTTTATACATTCATAATAAAATCAAAATGATATTTAGCAAAATATAAAAAAGTCTATCAAAGTTTCATTCATTTTTAGTTTTTTACATATTATGGTTGAACTTATTGATCACCTTCTTCTTCTCACTTGCTATTAGACTACCATCTCTCATAATACTAATTAATCATAATTAAGTCATGGATGAACTTATTTAAATGATAAAGAATGTTGTAGACTTTGCACTCGTTGTTGTCCGATGACATGGGCTTATGAACCCCACAACATGGCACTAGTGGAAAAACACAAATCAGGATCGGTTATATTCGCACATCAGGATCGGACCTACAGCCGATCCTGTTCCAGCCGATACAAGTAGTCAATCTAAACTGTATCGGTTAAAGAACCGATCCTAATTCTAACTATCAAGATCGGTTATTTATTAATAACCGATCCTAATTCTAACTATCAAGATCGGTTATTTATTAATAACCGATCCTAATTCTAACTTTCAAGATCGGTTATTTATTAATAACCGATCCTAATTCTAACTTTCAAAGTTTTATTATTTTTTTTTTTTTTTTTGTGAAACCAACATTTTGAATCTTGATATGATGCACTAATGATACCTATACAGTCTATTTAAATCCAAGAAGTGCAATGGTATATCTTGATAAACAGAAAGATGCCACGATGACCCATTTCATTTACCAGTAAAGTAATACATGACTAGTTCTTAGCAATGACACAAGCCTAATAAAATACTAATTCCTAAACCCACTAAAAGCCCAGAGGGAAACCTTGACAGTATTACATGTTTGACTACTAACTAAACTTTGAGACTTCAAATGTGCCTCCAGCTCTGGTACCACCACAAAATTACTTTATCCATCATCCAGCGCAGTCCCAAGTGGCAAGCTCTGTAGGAATATCTATAGTTGCAGCAAACAAAACATATTATTCTTGTATCTCAAAAGATTAGTAAAAATATATATAATGCTGGTACAAAACTTTGCCAGTTGGTACAGCATATCTATATTTGCAGATGTTCATTGCAATTTAATTAACATTACACTAACTCTACCTTGAATTAACTCAATCTCCTCATTTCCCAGAGATTGGCTACATCAAATTTGCATTTATTTTTAGGAACATGCATGTCAAGGTGTCTATTACATGCTCAAGAAGTTTCAGATCCATTGAAGGTCCAGAGCTATGTCAAATAAGTGATTTTATAAGAGAGTATTTGCTGGTATTTTCTGAGTTTAGCTGCTGTCAGCCAATCTTTAAAAATTCATTCTGGACAATCTACAAAGCCAATTTTTTTGTTCTTTTTATGGAAATGTAAAGGAAAGTCTAAACTACATGCTTGACAAGTTTCAGGATTTTTTTAGTTTTCTAACTATTTTTAACAGATGCTTGAATGCAGGGGCAGATTGGTAAAAGATGCAGAAAACAGCATTTTTTTGCATTTTCAGAAAGCAAACTTTAAAAATAGCTAGTAAATCATAGAAAAATGCTATGAATGTAAAATTTAGGTCTAAAGTATGTGTTTTTGAGTCCTCTATCTGACTGTTCAAATAAATTTTTGGTTTGGACTTATGATCAGCCTGCACTGGCTGATATGTCACAGAAGATCAACCGAAAAAGTATGAACTCCATGCCATACCTAAACCTAAACTAATAGTAACAAGAAATGCCCATTATGCTATATCACTCATGAAATTAAACAAACAAGGGACTATGCTTACAGGTAAATGCCCATTATGCTATATCACTCATGGTTTCTTATAAAATATAAGAGTTTAAGATGAAAAACGTCAAGTAAATTTAGACATACCGGTAAAGTCTCCCAAATAGCTTGATCACTCATGGTTTCTTCATCTCCTGGCATCAGAGCTCTACAAATTCGAACAGAGACAGTGGATTGCACCAACTCATAATATAGCTTGATCACTCATGGTTTACTTATTCTCCTTGCACACTATACCATAAAAAGGAAATTACAATCTTTCTCATCAAAAAGTATATGTACCATAGTTAAGGTTTTAATTATGTAGTGAATTAACATTTAAAATGAAATTAGACCAATCTTTCTCATCAATTAACAACCTGCATTGCTCTCCAGTAGTAAGGTAGAAAAGAGATAGCATAGGCCAAGTCCCTGAAATGCTTTCCTGTTTCAATTAAATTTTTGAACTTCTAAGTATATTTATATTATTATTCTTATTTAGTAATTTTAGTATGACATGTAGAAATCCACCATAACCACCTAAAAGAAAATAATTGAGAGAAATTATTGTTTGAAAAGTATCTCATTTTATCTTAATTAGAATACCAAATTATTTATCTTTTTTCTATCTATTATGTACCTTACTGAAGGCGAGAGAACAATGTTCCTTAGTATTCAAAAATAGAGAACTCGAGTTGACTTGTACATGCAGAACATTGAAAGGGCAAACTAGCAACAGCAAAAACATCTGCAATACATTTTAATATAACTTTATGTTATTCCTAAATTCTTCAATAAGTTTACCAGTATAATCCAAAAGATTGAGCTTGCACAGAAATAATAGGAAGATAGATTTCGGTTCTGAGATCACACAGATTCTCAATTCTTTGATAAAACTCTTATAAAAACAACAACTGCCTCTGCCAAAAGTCCTGACGGCTGTTTAAATACAAACCCTAGACAAAAATTGCATAAAAGATACATCAAAGACCCTAAAAAATGCAAAAATTATAAAGAAAGGTCCAAAAGTCCAGATCCGACGGTCGGATCGCGAATCTGAGCCCGAAAAATGGGCGAAACGGATCATAGATTTCAGCCCGATCCGACGGACGGATCAAAAGTTACACCCCTTTTTCTGAAACATGCGCAGGCCCATATTGCTTGACAAAAACACGGGATTCCAGCACAAATTGCTTGACAAAAACACTATGCAAGTGTAAAATGGTTAAAAAGAAAATGTTGCCATACCTCTGAAACACATATTCGAAAACCCAGCTTGGTTAATTTTGGAAATGCTACAGAACTCGAAATTTTGTCAGAAACTGATTTCTAAGTTTTGTACTTGCCATGGATCCAATCACACCAACACCGTTACCTTGAAATCGAACTCCAGAACCAAGATCTCGTCTTCCTCCGCCACTACTGTCTTACGAGGGGAGATGCTGGTGCTGGTGTTGAGATGGAGCAGCGACACGGAAGCAACGTCGACGCTGAGATCGGCGGAGGTGAGCATCGCATGGGAGAGAGACGACGTCGACAGTGGTGAAATGAGATCGGCGGAGGCGAGAGCGGCTGTGCGGGGGAGAGGAACTTGAGGAAAAACCTAGCGGGATTTAGAATCAAAAAGTGGTGAAATGAGGTGTTCTGGCGGCTTGGTGAAATAAGCTGATAAGATCGGCTCAAACAACAACATCAAGATCGGCTCAAACAACAACACCGATCCTGATAAGATTTGCACTATCAAGATCGGTTCATTATTACCGGCCGATCCTAATGAGTCAAAATTAAGATCGGACTTAGAAACAACCGATCCTGATACTCACTTTCAAGATCGGCCCATACTATTGTCCGATCCTAAAAGTATTAGTATCACATTTTTAAAAAGTCCGATCCTGATGGGGCGATACTATTTGTACATTTTCTACTAGTGTGGCCTTCAATTTGGGCCTCATGAACATTGATCATGGTCACGTGCTAATACGTGTCATGGACGTCTGAACAGACGCTCTCCAAGATCGTGATCAACCTTGTCATGCGAACTTTTTTCTTTTTGATTGATTGATGTTTTAGGCAATGGTGGTGTGGATCAGAATGACCCTTAAGTTTCGTATGCGTACAATAGAAATTTTTCTTATTTTTTATTCTCATGCATGTGGTGTATAAGTTTCATTTGAATATCACTTGAAATTATTTTTAGCATGACTTTTCAATATAATGTTTGTGGATTCATTTTGTCAGTCCAAATATATATATAACTTTTTCTTACGTTGATAAATTTGTTCAAAATACACGTATAATCATTAATTTATCTCTTTCGGTATAATTGAAAAATGAAATTAAATAATAAACAATATTTAGTTTTGTCCAATATTTTGTCTAGTGAGAACAATACAATAGGATTGTAAGAAAAAATATCTTCTTTTATCACATTTAGGTATCATATGAATGAAAATATTGCCAAGTATATAAATAAATAAGCACACCAAATATAAATGTGATGACACCATAATCACAAAAAAATATGCTCATTCATTCAAAAAATATGTTATTCTATCATCTATATTATATTAGAAGAGTCAAGTGTCATATTTGACACGTAATATGTTGTGTGTACACTAAATAAATATCAATAGTTATTCCTGTTCCATAAGCTCTGACATGTTTCGTGAAATTTCAATAATTAAAAGGCTATGAGATATTTCTCATTTTGCAGAAATTACGCAGGAATGCACGATACTTAATATTTTGTACGGTCAATTACCCGTAAACCATTAATTGGACCAAAGAATATATACTTGCTTTTGTTTCAAGTGCTTTCTGGCTTTTAAAGGAAGGACTGCCAGCAATAAATAGAGTCCATACTTTGCTGGAAAAAACATACAAGATTCACATACATATCTGAGAGCTGCATGATCTTTCTTGCATGTCAAGTTATGAACTTTTGACATCAAAATAAGAAATATAAACCTTTTGCCTCCTTGATTTATATATAAAATGCTGTTTTTTCAGTGGTTCAGAATTGTCTAAAAACAATTTTTGTAAAATATTTAATAAATAGTCAAACAATTCAAATAATATAAAATTTGATCTCCAAACACATTTTAATATAGAGATCATGTTGAATGGTATGGATCGACTATTTGGACTTTTAAAATCTCAAAACCAAATTGTTGTAAGATGTTGTTACTTACAAATGTTATAAGTGAATCCCTCCTCTTATATAAATTGTGGCTTGACTTGTAGTTACTTTCTGCTTCCAGCTCAAATATCAGGAAACACCAAGGATTTGTTACTCAGTTAGCATGTAATTATTAAAATATTTATTACTGTGAGCTTTCTAATTATACCTTCTCATAATAAAAACTTCTGTAAATTCCAATATTTATTCCTTTTTAAATGTCTCTTGTTAAAAAAAAGGAACCTACATCTCTCCAGACTCCAGAGTGATGTGATCCATCACAATATGTGCCAGGTCCCAAATATTTTTCATAATTAGAGCCTAATTATACTAAGACATTATTGTTTTAATTTTCCTTTACAACAATTTGTAGTAAAAAATCCTGCTCAGCAGAAAAAAATATCAATCAAAAGGAGAAGATGAAAGCATAAAGCACCCCATAAACAAGTGAAAAATGTCTCAAATTATTTGCTCCTGCTATAAATTGCAAATTCATATAGATATGAGAAACCAAAAATGAAGATGGATCATACAATAAAGAAGAAGCATATTTGTCTCAAATAAAGAACAAATTGTTTCTCCTATGTTTCAAGTACAATATTATATTAGCAAGCTCAACTCATTTCCACCAAATTTTCTTCTTCACATGTTACCCTCTGCTTCTCTACTAAGAAAATATTAAAAAAAAAAAAATCACTACTTTGGCATCATAGTATATCATACGTTTATTTCATTCAAAAATTCTCTATTGTCTAGTGGTATAATAAGAAACAGTGTTCTAAATAGCGCGCTATAGCGTTTTTGGCCCTAAACGCTAAGCTATGGCATGAAAATACGCTAATTGCGCTACGGCCGCTATAGCGGTAATAGCGGTCCGCTATAGCGCATAGCGTGTAGCGCGCTATGCATATTGGGTTTTTTTAGACAATTTATATGAGCTTAAATAAAGATCCATAAAATTTATTTTGTATAGAAGAAAAAAATAGAATGAATCATGATGCTTAAGATATTTTGTATAGAAAAAGATCGATAGTTTATGATATTATTATGGATATTTTGAACCATGGACTTTTGTACTAGTTCAATATGAATATTATAATTTCTTAATTAATTTGGTGTTATTTATTGTTCTATGAAACTTTAGATAATGTTAATATATAGTACAAATATATAATATAATTTTTGTAAAAAAAAAACGCTATTTGGAATAGCTTCCGCTATAGCTACGCTATTTGCTATAGCCTTTTTTGTAGCCTTCCCGCTATGACGCTATAAACGCTATTTAAAACATTGATAAGAAACGATACTTGGTTATTCGTTACAATTTTTCGGATACGAATATGAAAATGGATAGTTTCGGATACGAATATGAAAACAGATAGTTTCTGATACGAATATGAAAATGGATAGTTTCGGATACGGATATAGATCGGATATTAAATGGATACGAATACGGATCGGATATGAGACGGATATGAATACGGAAATGAATAAAATTTGGATAATTTAAAATAAATTACTAATTTACATTATAGTAAAGAATAACATCTAAATAACATCTAAAAAAAATTAAAGAGCCTTGAACCAACTGTATCAACAATCATGCGACTTAAACTTCTTCTGAATCGGCTACATCTTTTGTTTCTACTTTTTCAGCAAGATCATATATCAATACTATGAAATTAATTAAAAATATAAATAATAAATTATTGGTATAACAAAAAAAATACGAAGTATTAAATCGTGAATATGTATATGTAGTTTTATCAATCAATTTAAAAACAAAGAGTATCTTTGTTGTTGAACAGTGGTGCCTTTTGTTTGACTACAATAAGATATCCTTTTGACTGTTATTACAATCTCCACGTGACAACAACAAGCTTGCATTTTAGTTTTTAGATTTCTTCGTTAGCGTTGGGTTTTAAGATTTGAGAATCTTTATTGGGCCTTGATTCTCAGTTAGGCCACCGGTCCACTGTCATCGAGGAGAAACGAATTCATATCACCTAAAATACATTATCTTTTTGGGTTTGAATCTGATCTGTTCATTACATATTAGCAAGAATCTTAAATGATCCATGTGCACTAAAAGTTTGGACTGGATTGATCATCATTATGATCAGACGGTCTATATTAAAACACAAACGGTGAGATAATGCAGAGGATCCAGACTCAAGAGAGTAGGTGCATCCCCACACAGATCTGCCACGGTTTTCGAATAATTTTTGAGCTTGGAATTCAGATCATCCAATTAGAATCTGATTCAATTCAATTAATTTGAATATTCCATTAAAACAAAAAATCCAAATTGAAACTCAAATTTTAAGTTACTTCAGAAGATTTAAATTTACAGGTTGATGGATAAGGCTGCTAATGAGCCGAGCCGGCTCATGAGCCAATGAGTTAAACAGCTCCATAAATTGCATCGAGCTAGGCTCTAAACTAAATAAAGCCCGAACTCGGCTCGGCTCATATTTTATCACTCAAACAGGGCTGAGCTCGAGCCGAGCTGATGATCACTCAAAAGAGAGCAATGTTTCTTTTAATATTTATAAACTCAGAAATGCTATCGGTTCGGACTGCAAGCGCACAATCCTATCGAGTAGTATATTCGAGGTCGATCCACAGAGAATATTGGTTCAATGCTTTGAGCGATCGACTCACAATCTTTCGAAAGGCTAGACGAAATCTGAAATTTGAGAGATGTTGTTGTGATCAATGTAAATTAGGAAACAATTAAAAGTAATTAAAATAAAGATAGAGATGAGAATTCCTAGGATTTCGGCACACCATTGCCACTCAATCCGCCTTGACAATATATTCCTGTTGCGTCTGATTTCCTGTTGTTGTTTTATGAAAGACATCACATAAGTCACTGCGATTTATGTTACGCGAGAATGACAGATCTTTCATCGAGATTCTACATAGGACACTGCGAGTTTTCTTACGCAAATGACTGATCTCTAAAAACTCCAAATTACTACATAGATCACTGCGATTTTCCTTACGCATGTGATAGAATTTGGTACGCGTTTTGTTGGTCTGGTTTATGGTTTCTCCGCTAAGATTTTATTCACATAAACCTAATAAATCTCAACGAGGCTAATTCATACAAATAGTTTCTCTTACCATTAAAGTACTGTCACTACCCTAAAGGACTCAAACTAGATCATTGAAATTAAATGAAGAGATAATAAATCACAAAAGCATTTTGCTACAACAACAAGAAACCATAATCAACAGAAATATATATATCAAAACATCAAGAATAACAAGGTTTACTGCCTAGCCCTAAGAAAAGGAACTTAGCCGCGAAACGGCATTGTTACAAGCACTCCTCTCTTCTCACTTTAATCAAATCTAACCCTAATTACAAAAATGATTATTCCTTCTGCCCAGGGGCCTTATATAGGAGTGGAGGGACGTGTAGAGGTTGAGTAGGGACTAAGAAACTGATCTGGAAACAGCTGTCGGTAGTTATTCCCCAAGAGACGCCTTCGGATACGGACCGTATCAACTGATACGGTCCGTATTAGGACCTTGACAGTTAGGGTTTAATGCTCCCAGCGCTATCTTCTGGTCTGTGCTAGGCCTGGTCCGTATCAGGCAATACGGACTGTAACAGAGACTTAGTCGATGAGCGTCGCTGATCCGATTGACCCGATTCTAGCTCCATTTGGTGTAAAATAGTCCCAAAACCTGTTTTCTGTAATAAAATATAAAGAAGGGTGACAGTAGCCTTTTTCTCTAATAAATTAAACATAAGTGTGAGAAAATATGCAAAACCTAAGCCAAAACCCTACGTAAATCATCGTTATTTTGACTCTGATCAGCTGAGCCAGCTCATGAGCCAATGAGTTGGAGGATATGCAAACGAGGTTTATGAATTTTAGAGAGTTGTGGTAATATTCCATGTTGGAGCTATGCAAAATGAAAACCCTTTGTTATTTTTTAGCATGTGTATTTAGAGATGGTTATCAAATTATCTTGTGTCAAATTGATATGTTGTTTGTATTTTTTTTTCTAATGCAAGGTATTAATTTGAATATTTCTAAATGATGTGTTAATTTTTTTAATTGTAGTGAATTTTTGAATTTCAGTAGATTTTACAAACCACATGAATGTTTAGTTTTAGTGTTATAATTTGAACTTGAAATGTGATATAACGAAGATTTTAATGTTTAGTTTTAGATAGTATATGGAGCTCATGAATGTTTAGTTTTTGTGTTATAATTACAAAGCACATGAATGTTTAGTTTAGATTTTAATGTTTGTTTTTCTAATGCTTGGCATGAGTTGAGCTCGCGAGTTATGAGCCGAGTTGGAGTCGAGCTGAAGGCTCAAACTCATTAAATTCAGCCGGGTTTTTTTCTTCAAGATCGAGCCGAGTCCGAGTTGGGCCTGTTTAGTTATATGACGAGCGGAGCTGAGCTGAGCTTGGCTCATTAACAGCCCTATTGATGGAGGCTCTAGATTCCATTAATACGGACATCAGAGATGTCAAAAATTACAAAATATAAAAGAGAAAAAATAAAACTAAAATAAAATTGGAAAATTGAAATTCTAATGAAAATCCATAAGTTTTATCTTTAGTGGGGTTCGAATTTTTATATATTTTCAATTTAATTTGCAATAGTTGAATTATGATATGTTTAGTAAGTTTTTGTTGTTTTGAATTATGGAGCCAATATAATGTTTTTCTGCAATTTTTACTCATTTCTTTATTAATGTTACATGGATTCTAATAGCGAGCATGGGTACCGTTTAACTGGAGATGTCCATTTTGATGAGGCAGTGATGCTGGCAACTGCAATGAAGGCCTTTAGATCAAGTGCCAGATTTGTTTACATGTAAATTTTGATTCTTTTTTGTTATTCGTCTTATGTTTTTCTTTTTCATCGGTTTCTGTTGTTGTCTAGGAATTAGTCCTTGAATGGAGGCTTATTAATTTTAGGTTCTTTGTTCTCTGATCTTTTTGTACTACATAGAGGTTTAATAAGAAATATCGATGTTTTTTTTTTTTTTTTGTTAGGCTTGCATTAGCCTGTTCAAATCCTACTTTTTTTTAAAACATGTTGTCATTATTCTGCATATATTTAATTAACATTAACATAATTTGTGTGGAAACTCTAGATGATATCATTAACATTAGGTGTTACTATACATCAATATATAAATATTCAGCATAAATGCAATTCACACATTACAATATTCTTATTTAATTGAGTGTTACTATATCCAGAAACTCTAGATGAGATCACTCAGTTTTGACTTTTAAGTTTTAAATTTTGAGTTATTAAAATTTTTAAAAATAGAGGCATTTGAATCCTGCTCTAGTTATATTTAGATGGAAAAATAACTAATATTGAAGTTTTGATGAAAAAAATATCTAATTGAAAAACTTATGATGAGTATATATCTAAATTTCTCTTGATTAAATTTTTTGGATGTTGTCCATTTGAGTCTTAGCATCTGATGAAATATGAATTCTGAAATTCTATGCATGCAAGATCATGAGATCTTCAAGATGATTCTGTCGTAACATTTGATTGTTAGATGTCACAGTCTGAGGAATATATTTTGGGATTTTCACATACATATCCAGTGCAGAACATAGTTTAATTGAAAGGTGCTAAGCCACTCCTGTAAATTGATTTTTATTTTTTATTTTTGTCCTTTAATTTTTTTGCTTTTTACATAAATTAATATTACTGGTCCCACTCATAAAATAAAATTACATGGCACCTATTTATCTAACTCTCTGTCACAATTTTCTAGTTCAGCCCTATCCATATCTATAGATATCTATAGGATCTATGATCGTATAAAATATATTATATGTGGGTAAGTTCAAAATAAAGCAACAAATATTTTTTTCATTAAGGGATTTTGATACATTCTAATATTTTTTATTACCGTAAACTTAATTAAATATTTGTATAAGGAAGAATGTTCAATTTGTTCAAAATAAGAAAAAATCTAACATCTATTTAGCAACAACACGTCAGTACATTTAATGAAAAATATGTTCAATTTTGATAAATATGTTCAGTAAATTTAAAGGCGGCCTATCTGACATTCTGAGCCCATATTTATTTGTTATTGTAATATACGTACCTTTACAGCACTCGCCACGAGAAAATGCTGATAAATAGATGCAAATGGGATTCACCTGGCCTGTAAAGGCCCAATGTTGATCACGAGTACAAACGGTAGGTGCCCCAATGCATAACGGTGAGTTCAATTTATCTTGTGGACTCCAAGCCAACGCTTGTTCACAGGTTGATACAAACTTGGAATTCTAACTACAAATTAATAAAACGCTAGATATATAGAGCCTGTTTTGGTAGATTTGTGCTGGGACCATAAGCCCTTTACTATTCATTAAAGCCTTCAAATTTGATATATATATCTAGAGTACTCCAATTGTGAAGCCTTCAATAATTTGGGTAATATTTATAAATCATAGAAAATATTTCGCAGAATATATTTGCAAATAGCATGACATGTAATTTGTTGGGAAACCATTTAAAGCACCCATAGTCATTATGAACTTGTTGACAATTAAAGCCCTTCACCATTCTTTAGGACAAAAAAAAAACATAATTTTCGCAGTCATTGTCTATAGGTTATAGGTAATGATATTTTACAGCCTCACACCATTGTGGGACTGATCAATGGTCCGCTCAGATAATCAAACAGAGACTTAATTATAAAATAAATGAAAGAGTAAAAAAACACGCTCTGATGATTAATGCAGGGCCCAAAATAAATGCTTTCTTATTGATTTAAGGGGCCGTGGCGGGTAAGGCCCAAAATGGCTTGTAGTATCTCTCCATGCAGACCCCATGCGCTTGGCGCAGATCTACAAACCCCTACAAATTAAACAAAGGTGCTATTGCTTGACTGCTTAAGAAACCGCTGGAGCCTAATTGGAATGTGGGAGTCCGCTTTGAGATGCGTGCCAAATTAAAATGGATGACTCTGATCTCTTTCTACATGGTCAGGTAGTATTGCATTGGATCTGAATTCTGATCGGAGAGAGAGAGATATTAATAATTGCTACATGGACCAATTGCATTACCGAATTTTTTAATAAGGGCAATTTCATGTATACCCCTCAAAAACTTCGAAATTACGTATTTCCCTATCTAAACTTTTTAATATCATATTTACCCTTCTAAATTTCAAAACTCACAAAATTACCCCTTTTAAATTTATAAAATGCCCATTTTACCCTTTATTAAAAAATATGTAGCCTATTTAAGAAAAATGTACTCAAGTTCATGAAATATGTAACCCAAAATATAACCCCAAATGTACTCAAGTTCATGAAATAAAGAAGCTCAATTGGAAATGTCTTATTTTCTATTGGAATTTTCAATTTTTATTGCTTGCTTTATCATTTGCTGTTGAATCTATTTTATCTGATTTTTGCATCAACAAATTGCCCAAAAGTATAAAGAATTTTCCTTTGATAATAAAAAAGAAGGTTTAACATATTTTGTAAATAATATAAAATAAAGGTCCTTTCTGCAATTTTTGAATATTTGCCAACCTAAAGTACATGCATATTTAACAATTTTTGCATTTCTGCAATTCTTTGAATGTTAATATATTTAACCAAAAAATATATTCGGACTTTTCGAATTTTTATTTTCAGTCAAAAATTTCGTATACGTATTTTTCATAGTGTTACATATGGTTTATTGATCACTCAAAAGAGAGCAATGTTTCTTTTAATATTTATAAACTCGGAAATGCTATCGGTTCGGACTGCAAGCGCACAATCCTTATCGAGTAGTATATACGAGGTCGATCCACAGGAAATATTGGTTCAGTGCTTTGAGCGATCGAATCACAACCTTTCGAAAAGCTAGATGAAATCTGAAATTTAAGAGATGTTTGTTGATCAATGTAAATTAGGAAACAATTAAAAGTAATTAAAATAAAGATAGAGATGAGAATTCCTAGGGTTTCGGCACACCATTGTCACTTAATCCGCCTTGACAATATATTCATGTTGCGTTTGATTTCCTGTTGTTGTTTTATGAAAGATAACCACATAGGTCACTGCGATTTATGTTACGCAAGAATGACAGATCTTTCATCGAGACTCTACATAGGACACTGTGATTTTCCTTACGCAAATGTCTGGTCTCTAAAAACCCCAAATTACTACATAGATCACTGTGATTTACTTTACGCAAATGATGGAATTTGGTACGCATTTTGTTGGTCTGGTTTATGGTTTTCCCGCTAAGGTTTTCTTCACATAAACCTAATAGATCTCAACGAGGCTAACTCATCCAAATAGTTTCTCTTGCCATTAAAGTACTGTCACTACCCTAATGAACTCAAACTAGATCATTGAAATTAGATGAAGAGATAATAAATCACAA
Organism: Carex parvula; assembly: GCA_025461045.1. Taxonomy (NCBI): domain Eukaryota; kingdom Viridiplantae; phylum Streptophyta; class Magnoliopsida; order Poales; family Cyperaceae; genus Carex; species Carex parvula. The sequence goes on along the minus strand of JAJGRW010000885.1, from coordinate 30,898 downwards.
AAGCATTTAGATACAACAACAAGAAATCATAATCAACAGAAATATATTAATCAAAATATCAAGAGTAACAAGGTTTACTGCCTAGCCTTAAGAAAATGAACTTAGCCGCGGAACGGCATAGTTACAAGCACTCCTCTCTTCTCTCTTTAATCAAATCTAACCCTAATTACAAAGATGCCTATTCCTTCTGTCCAGGGGCCTTATATAGGAGTGTAGGGACGTGTAGAGGTTGAGTAGGGGCTAAGAAATCAATCTGGAAACAGCTGTCGGCAGTTATTTCTCAAGAGGCGCCTTCGGTTACGGACCGTATCAAGGTGATACGGTCCGTAATGAGACCTTCACAGTTATGGTTTAACTTTCAGCGCTATCTTCTGGGTCTGTGCTATGCCTGGTCCGTATTAGCCAATACGGGCCGTAACCAAGACTTAGTTGATAAGCATCGCTGATCCGATTGACCTGATTCTTGCTCCATTTGATGTAAAATAGTCCCAAAACCTGTTTTCTGCAATAAAACATAAAGAAGGGTGACAGTAGCCTTTTTCTCTAAAATATTAAACATAAGTGTGAGAAAATATGTAAAACCTAAGCCAAAACCCTACGTAAATCATCGTTATTTTCACTCTGATCATTTATCATAACAAATTTTAAATTGGGTATTGAAAATCAGTGATGTGAAATTACTTTTGTAATTGAGATACTACTCTCCAATTAGTTTAATACACAATTAATTCCTTAATTGGGAGGTTGTGCTGTTAAAATCAATAGAAATAAACTCGAAATAGTGTTGTTATGCTCCCAAAATGCAATCAACCAAAATATAACCCCAAATGTACTCAAGTTCATGAAATAAAGAAGCTCAATTGGAAATTTCTTATTTTCTGTTGGAATTTTCAATTTCTATTGCTTGCTTGCTTTATCATTTGCTGTTGAATCTATTTTATCTGATTTTTGCATCTCAAATTACCAAAAAGTATAAAGCATTTTGCTTTGATAATAAAAAAGAAGCTTTAACAGATTTTGTAAATAATATAAAATAAAGGTCCTTTCTGCAATTTTTGCATTTTTGCCAACCTAAAGTACATGCATATTTAATCTTGGAATAAATAAAGTGTTTTTACATTCATAAGAAAATCAAAATGGTATTTAACAAAAATATAAAAAATCTATCAAAGTTTCATCATTTTTATATTTTTATTAATTAACTGATTATTCACTCCCTTCTCTTCTCACCTGCTACTAGACTACCATCTCTCATAATACTAATTAATCATAATTAAGTCATGGATGAACTTATTTACATGGTAAAGAATGTTGTAGACTTTGCACTCGTTGTTGCCCGACGACATGGGCTTATGAACCCCACAACACGGCCTTCAATTTGGCCCTCGTAAATATCGATAATGGTCACGTGCTACTATGTGTCGTGAGCGTCTGAACAAACACTCTCCAATGACGTCATCAATTTCGTCATGCGAACTTTTTTTCTTTTTGATTGATTGATTTTTTGGGTAATGGTGGTGTGGATCAGAAGGACCTTTAAAATTTGTATTAGTACACTAAATTTTTTTTATGCTTATGCATGTGATGTATAAGTTCCATTTGAATGTCACTTGAAATTACTTTTAGCATGAATTTTCAATAAAATGTATGTGGATTCATTTTGTCAGTCAAAATATATATATATAATATTTTTCTTATGCATTGATAAATTTGTTCAAAATGCACTTATAATCATTAATTTATCTTTTTTGGTATGACTGAAAAATGAATTTAAATATTAAACAATATTTAGTTTTCTCCAATATTTTGTTTAGTGAATAAAGAATATGATTGTAGGAAAAAATATTCTTCTATGATCACATTTAGGTATAATATTATTGGAAATATTGTCAAGTAAATAAAAAATAAGCACACCAAATTTATAAATGTCATGACACCTTAATCACAAAAAAGTATGCTTATTCATTCAAAAGATGTGTTATTATATCATACTAATCATATTTAGACAAGTTAAGTGTCATATTTTTGACATGTAATGTGTTGTGTGTACTCTAAACAAATACCAATAGTTATTCCTTCCGAAATTTTTATTAATAGCAAAAAAAATAAAAAAATATTGAGAATGAAGAAGAGTTTTGCTGAAATTCGACAAATAACAAAAACATGATAGACATTAGACGTTGTAGACCATCACGGCCAGCTTAGCCAAAAGATTATCCCTTAACTAAACAGTGAAAAAACGAAAAAATAACAAAACTTTGGACTTCACAGTCCATCATGGCCAGAGAACTGGAAAAAATTAATAAAATTATGGAGTACAGATTTGGAGTTCCATGCGGTACTTGCGTCCAAGGTTAAAACGAATATGTTTTATTTAAAAACAGAGAATATCATTCATAAGCACTTTGGTTAGAATAATGATGAATTAATTGTATACCTAGTAATCATATTAATGGCGCACGTGGGTCTGTATGCTATTCAATCATATCTTTGGAGTTCGATGCTCTACACACATATTCCTCTTGGGTTTGCCAGCAGCCGTCCGCTATTCAATTGCTGTATTCAAATTTCTGACCGTGATGGACAATGAAGTTCAGAATTTTATAATTTTTTTTTCTGCCTCTCTGACTGTGATGGACAAAGATTTCCAAATATTATATTTTTTCATTTTTTCACTGTTTAATTTAGCTTTTGGTTAAGCTGGCCGTGATGGTCTATAGTGTCTCCTGGACGTTATAGACTATTATGGTTTTCCCATATCTCGATTTTCCACGAAATACTTCTTCAATGTCGATATTTTTTTATTTTTTTCTATTAATAAAAATTTCGGATTATTCCTGTCTAATAAGCTCTGACATATTTGGTGATAATTAAAAGGCTATGAGATATTTCTCATTTTACAGAAAGTACGCATAAATTCACGATACTTGAATATTTTGTACGGTCAATTATGCATGCAATTGTTCCAATAAATAATGAATTGGGCTGAAAAATACTTATTATTGTTTCAAGTGTTTCTTGGCTTTTAAAGGGAGGACAGCCAGCAACAAAAGTCCATATCATTTTAATAAACTAGTGTTTCTTTCATTCTAGCATGAATAGTAGTATTCTGGTCTAGAGCTGATAACAAGCTGAGATAGACGTAGTTCCTGGCTCTCTCGTTTCTAGCTCAAATATCAGGAAACACCAAGGATTTGTTACTCAGTTAACCAGTAGTTATTTAAATATTTATTACTGTGAGTTTTCTAATAATACCTTTTTTTCAATAAAAACTTCTGTAAATTCCAAAATTTATTCCTTTTTAAATGTCTCTTGCAAAAAAAAAAAAAAAAAACTACATCTCTCCAGAGCTATGTTGCATGAATACGGGTACGGGTATCGTTTCAGATACGATACGGATACGGCGATACGGCAATTTAAAAAAATTCTAGATACGATACGTCTATTAAATATATTATTTTTATTATTTTAATTATATTAATAATTCAACACTTAAATTATATAAAATTTAAAAAATTCTGCAGTTATAACAATAAATATACATTAAATATACATTAAATAAACATTAAATAACGAAATTATATATTAAATATAATTGTTACTCAATTCTAACATCAATTGGGAGTTGTTGCAGTGGTATATGGGTAGTTTGCTACACGTATGGGCCCTAGCTCGATTCCTGCAGAGCGCATTAAGAATGATTTTTGCCTCTAGTCTATGCGCGGTGCACAAATTGTGATTTGGCGTTGGTGCATGCGCTGTGCACGGATGCATCAGACGTATCGGATGCGTATCCTGCCGTTTCAACTCGTATCGCCGACCGTATCAGAAATTAAAGATACGCCACGATACGTATTGGAGCCGGTATCATATATGTGTCCAATACGGGTACGAAGCCCAATCCGAAGTATCCGTGTAACATAGCTCCAGAGTGATGTGATCCATGACAATATGTGCCAGGTCCTTAATATTTTCATAATTACAGCCCTAATTATACTAAGACATTATTGTTTTAATTTTCCTTTACAACAATTTGTAGTAAAAAATCCTGCTCAGCAGAAAAAAATATCAATCAAAAGGAGAAGATGAAAGCATAAAGCACCCCATAAACAAGTGAAAATTGTCTCAGATTATTTGCTCCTGCTGTACAATGCAAATTCATAAAGATATGAGAAACCAAAAATGAAGATGGATCATACAATAAAGAAGAAGCATATTTGTCTAAAATAAAGAACAAATTGTTTCTCCTATGTTTCAAGTACAATATTATATTAGCAAGCTCAACTCATTTCCACCAAATTTTCTTCTTCACATGTTACCCTCTGCTCCTCTACTAAGAAAATATTAAAAAAAAAAATCACTACTTTGGCATCATAGTATATCATACGTTTATTTCATTCAAAAATTCTCTACTATCTAGTGGTATAATAAGAAACGGAATACTTGGTTATTCGTTATAATTTTTCGGATAAGAATTAATATGAAAACGGATAGTTTCGGATATGAATATGAAAATGGATAGTTTCTGATACGAATATGAAAACATATAGTTTCGGATACGGATATAGATCGGATATTAAATGGATATGAATACGGATCAGATATGAGACAGATACAAATACGGATATGAATAAAATTTGGATAATTTAAAAATAAATACCTATTTACATTCTAGTAAAGAATAACATCTAAATAACATCTAAAAAAATTAAAGAGCCTTGAACCAACTGTATCAACGATCATGCGACTTGACCTTCTTCTCAACCAGCTACATCTTTTGTTTCTACTTTTTCAGCAAGATCATAGATCAATACTATGCAATTAAAATATAAATAATAAATTATTGGTATAACAAAAAAATACAAAGTATTAAATCGTTAATATGTATATGTAGTTTTATCAATCCAATTAAAAACAAAGAGTATCTTTGTTGTTGAACCGTGGTGCCTTTTGTTTGACTACAATATAATATACTTTTGACTGTTATTACAATCTCCACGTGACAATTACGTGACAGCAACCAGCTTGCATTTTAGTTTTTAGGTTTCTTCGTTAGTGTTGTGTTTTAAGATTTGAGAATCTTTATTGGGCCTTGATTCTCAGTCAGGACACCGGCCCACTGTCTGCAATGAAGGCCTAAAATACATTATTTTTTTGGGTTTGAATCTGATCTGTTCATTACATATTAGCAAGAATCTTAAATGATCCATGTGCACTAAAGGTTTGGACTGGATTGATCCGGATTATGATCAGACGGTCTGTATTAAAGCCCTTTGTTATTTTTTAGCATGTATTTATGATCAGACGGTCTGAATTTTAGAGAGCTGTGGTAATATTCCACGTTGGATCTATGCAAAATGAAAGTCCTTTGTTATTTATTAGCATGTTTAGAGATGGTTATCAAATTATCTTGTGTCAGATTGATATGTTGTTTGTATTTTTTTTCTAATGCTTGGTATTAATTTGAATATTTCTAAAATGTTAAATTTTTTAATTTTAGTGAATTTTTGAATTTTAGTAGATTTTACAAAGCACGTGAATGTTTAGTTTTGGTGTTATAATTTGAACTTGAAACGTGATATAACGAAGATTTTAATGTTTAGTTTTATATAGTATAAAGGAGCTCATGAATGTTTAGTTTTTGTGTTATAATTACAAAGCACATGATAGTTTAGTTCTAGATTTTAATGTTTGTTTTTCTATTGCTTGGCATGAGTTGAGCTCGCGAGTTATGAGCCGAGTTTGTGCCGAGCGGAAGGCTCAAACTCATTAGATTGAGCCGGGCCTTTTTCTTCTAGACCTAGCCGAGTCCGAGTTGGGCTTGTTTAGTTATATGACGAGCTGAGCTGAGTTTTGAGCCGAGCTTGGCTCATTAGCAGCCGTATTGATGGAGGCTCTAGATTCCATTAATACGACATCAGAGATATCAAAAATTACAAAATATAAAAGAGAAAAAAAAAATAAAACTAAAATAAAATTGGAAAATTGAAATTCTAAATGAAAATCCATGAGTTTTATCTTTAGTGGGGTTTGAGTTTTTCTATATTTTCAATTTAATTTGCTATAGTTGATTTATGATATTTTTAATAAGTTTTTGTTAATGTTTTGAATTATGGAGCTAATATAAAGTTTGCTGCAATTTTTATTCATTTGTTTATTAATGTTACAAGGATTCTGATAGCGAGAATGGGTACCATTTAACTGGAGATGTCCATTTTGATGAGGCAGTGATGCTGGCAACTGCGATGAAGGCCCTTAGATCAAGTGCCAAATTTGTTTACATGTAAATTTTGATTCTTTTTCTTATTCCTCTTATGTTTTCTTTTTCATCGGTTTATGTTGTTGTCTAGGAATTAGTCCTTGATATGGAGGCTCATTAATTTTCAGGTTCTTGTTCTCTGATCTTTTCGTACTACACAGAGGTTTAATAAGAAATATCGATATATTTTTTTTCTTTTTTTGTTAGGCTTGCATTAGCCTGTTTAAATCCTACTTTTTTTTAAATGTGCTGTCATTATTCTGCATATATCTAATTGAAAAACTTATGATGAGTATATATCTAATTGAAAAACTAATTTTGAGTCTTAGCATCTGATGAAATATGAATTCTGAAATTCTATGCATGAAAGATCATGAGATCTTCAAGATGATTCCATTGTAACATTTGATTGTTAGATGTCATAGTCCGAAGAATATATTTTGGGATTTTCACATACATATCCTATCCAGTCGCAGAACATAATTCAATTGAAAGGTGCTAAGCCACTCCTGTAAATTGATTTTTATTTTTTATTTTTGTCCTTAATTTTTTTTCTTTTTACATAAATTAATATTACTGGTCCCACTCATAAAATAAAATTACATGACACCTATTTATCTAACTATCTGTCACAATTTTTAAAATCGATCCGTAAATGCTTACTATATCCGTATAAGAAAGTGTGAATCGCAACCTTTTTTGTTTTTTGGTAATTGTTGGTTCCTACTTCCTACATCCTAATATAAAATTTTGAGTAAATATATATTGTTGGTTCCCAATTATATATTATATTAGAAAATTTGTTGTTTGGTAATTATCTTGTGGACTCCAAGCCCTTGTGTCTATAGTTTACAAATTAAGAGGCCTTATATTATCTGATAAAATGGCCCACATATCAGGATTAATAAAAGTGACACCGGAACATGCTACATACAGATCCAGAAATAGAGTGATAGCGGCAGCTGCTTACATTTCTTTATCATTAAGTAGTTATTTCTCACCAACAATCCTCCATTAATTGTAGCATTGATTTTCTTTCCATTGAGATGTGTAGTGCTCCTTCCACTACTGATTTCCAGTTGCACTTCGCATATTCTCATGGATTGATCCCTTTATTTCTACGTTAATGATCTCATCTAGAGTTTCTGGATATAGTAACATCTATTTTTTTACACTTCGCATATTCTCACTGCTGATTTACAGTTGCCTAAGAGAATACTACAATATATAATATGCATATTCGCATATTCTACAATAATGTTTTACACATTACAATATTCTTATTTAATTGAGTGCATATCAAACGTCTTTCAATTGAAATACTGAAATACTTAGACTCTTCCCCCCCCCCCCCCCCCCCTAAATTGTTAATAGAAAGAAATAACATTCGTCATTACAACATATATACTACAACACCATAAATTACCACTGCGATCCAAATTTTACTGATAATACATATTTATTTAGTGGAGCCCTTCTTCTTCTCTTTTGATCCTTTTTTTTCTCCGTCTCTATGACCTAAGCACCTTTGTTCGTGCTGAGTTCAACTCCTTGGTAACATCTTTGATTGAAATGCGTTCTTTGGAGACTCCTTGGAGCACATAAGCCCGCATTGAATCACTGAAACCAAACAACTATAGACATTTTCAGGTGCATACAGATTGTGTTCTCCATCAGTTTCAGAGAATAATTTGGGGTCGACTATGTCCATGACTTGGTCGGGGAAAGCCATCTCAACTTGCTTCTGAAGGCTCAAAACCATCTCTGATTCTCTCATCAGTTGGACTTACTCCAGTGAACAACTCAAGCAGCAGAACACCGTAACTGTAGACATCTCCTTCTACCGATGGCCGACCACCCATCCCATACTCTAGACAATGAAAGTTAATAGTTACTGCCCTAAATTTAGTACAAAAACATAGTGACCTAATACTCAACCTATTAACATGATCTGCATATATTTGTGTATTTTTTTCAAATTGTATATCCCAACACGGTAAATTAAAGAAGTATACATAGATAACAAAATTAAGTCTCAATCATGTCAGTATAAATGAGGCAACATATATTTTTTCCTTCAGCCTCGCTAGTGGAACAAACTTGGCCAAACTTTTCCTTGAACCTTAACAAAGTCTATGAATAATTTTCGTTGCAGGGACATACTAAAAAAAGTATTTACTAAATAAGAATCTCCGCTATATATACCTGGAGGAATGTAGCCAATAGAACCTTTGATTCCACCGGTGCTCGACATTGATTGAGAAGGCATGGCATCAGGTTGAACCAAAAACCTTGCTAATCCAAAATCACTCACATGTGCAGTCATATCATCATCCAAAAGTACATTACTAGGTTTGAGATCACAATGCACGATTGGTGCAGGTAAATGGTAATGGAGATAATCTACGGCTGCCGCCACATCAAATGCAATGTTCAACCTCTGGGTGAAGCTGAGGCTTCTGAATGGCCCATCTGTACATGCATTTGGATGCAACCATGTGGCCAAGCTACCATTTGGCATGAACTCAAAAACCAAAGCCTTGAAATCATTACCTTGGTAGTCTATGCTAGAGCACAAACTCAGCACTTTTATAAGGTTCCGGTGTCTCACATTTTTTAATGCCTCACATTCAGAGAAGAAACTTCTAGAAGCACTGTGTTTCTCAAGGTTTAGCACCTTCACCGCAACGGTTGTCACATTCTCGAAGCTCATAACGGCTTTGTAAACTTCTCCAAATGAACCTCTTCCAATTAGATTATTCGGGGAGTAATTTTCAGTGGCTCTAAGAAGGTCAGTGTATGAAACAGGCTCTAACCCATATTTCAAAGCTTTATCAGATTGTGGTTTGTTTCGAGGGTTGTTTCTAGTATAATAAATCACTAACAAGCAAATGATTGCAATTATGCAAATAAAAGAACCAACAATGGAACTTATGAGCACCATGTTTCGTCGAGAGTGATGTCTCTGTGTGGAAGGCTGTGAGATGCAATGTGACAAATGCATTTGAGGTACTCCACCACAAAGCTTTGGATTTCCTCTTACATCTAGACCACTGGCATTCTTGAAAATGCCTTCTTTTGGTAATTCCCCCTCGAAATTATTGAAAGAAATATTCAAATATTGCAAGTTCATTGTACCCATGAATTCAGGGACTTGACCAGAGAGCAAGTTGTTAGAAACATCAAAGATTTGCAGCCCTTTTAGATTGCTCAATCTAGTTGGAATTGTTCCTTGGAACAGATTGCTATCAAGATAAAGGGCTTGAAGTACCTGGCATCCATCAATTGTGCTAGGAATCTCTCCTCTCAACTTGTTATTCGAGATATCAATTGATTGCTGGTTTATCAAGTTACCAATTTCTGGTGGCAAGATGCCAGTTAGATAATTGTGTGACAAGTTCAAACTGATCGAAAGAGAACGAAGACCCATGATTTCTTTGGGAATTTCACCTACCAACTTATTATTTGAAATAGTCAAGAGTTCTAAGTATTTCATGCTACTTAACTCTGGTGGCATACTCCCTTCTAATGCATTATTATCTAGACATAGTTTTGTCATTTGGGTGAGGTTGGCAAATGTTGCCGGGATTTGTCCTGAAATCATGTTACTACTCAGATCTAATATTCCCAATTTGAAAAGATTACCAATTTCTACCGGAATGGTGCCACTAAGAAACATTTGGCTTAGGCCAAGGTAGTTTAAGTTATTGAGTTTTCCGAGCTCTTCTGGTATGCTTCCTGAAATTGGGTTACTAGACAGTGAGAGTATAGAAAGACTAGTAGAAAGATTTGTTATAGAACTAGGTAAAACTCCTTTTAGTTGGTTGTTCTGAAGTTGTAACCATTGTAACAAAGTACAATTGGTCAAAGAATCCATGAAACTCCAGTCACGTGGTGTCTTGGCTTCTAGTTGATTAGATCCTAAGTTAAGGAACTGAAGATTTTGTAAGGCTCCAAAGCCAGATGGTATCACGCCACTGAAGTAATTATTATGTAATCCAACATCAATAAGAGCAGAACAATTGGATATGGATGGTGGTATTTCGCCCGAAATGTTATTATGATAAATGTTAAAAAACTGGAGGTTTTGAAGCTTCCCGAGTTCATCAGGAATGAATCCACTTAACATATTTTCGGAAAGATCAATATCTGTTAAACTTTGAAGATTACCCAAGGAATGTGGGATGGAACCATATAATTTATTTTTGTAAAGACTAAGTTGCAGTAAGTTAGTAAGGTTTCCCAAGCCAGACGGGATGTGACCACTAATGCTATTTTGGTCAAGATAGAGAAGTGATAGTTTGGTAAGGTTACCTAAGGAAGGTGGGATGGATCCTGTGAGATTATTGCCATACAGTGCTAATATTTGGAGCTGTGGGAAGAGGCCGAATTCCAATGGTATGCCTCCTCTGAGAATGTTATACCTCAGATTGATTTTTTTCAATTCTTTGCATTGCGCTAAGCCAGACGGGATGTGACCACTAATGCTATTTTGGTCAAGATAGAGAAGTGATAGTTTGGAAAGGTTACCTAAGGTAGGTGGGATGGTTCCGTGGAGATTATTATACCACAAAGAAATAACTTCCAGATTTGAACAGTTACTTAGAGTAGATGGAATGCTACCATCAAGAATATTCACACTCAAGTTGACAAAACGTAGCCTACCCAAGTATCCGATCTCTACCGGGATGCTTCCTCTCAGCTGGTTATCAGAGAGACTCATCCTTTGGAGGAACGTGAGGTTTGCTAGGGATGGAGATATAGAACCTGACAATTGTTTGGAGTCGAGAACAAGAGCAGTCACTCTATCGGGATGGTGCCGGCCACACAAGATCCCTTGCCATTGACAGTGGTGCAGTGACTCGTTCCATGAGGAGAGGACTCCAAATGGGTCATCATGTATTTGGGACTTGAAGGAGAGAAGTGCTGATAGATCAGTTTTACTAGTGGTTACTATGGCAGCGAGAGAAAAGGAGGATAAGGTTAAGAGACTTAAGAGGAGGTGAATAGTGAGCAGGGTTTCCATGATTTATGTTAATGAGTGTCATGGATTACTCTCTCACAGAGTGCTCTTCTTATAATGAAAGGGAGATGTATGGTTTGAAAGAAGTTGACCTCAAAATGTTTCCTCTTGAGTCGTTGCATTAAATAAATATATAGCACGGAAGTTGTTGTTGTAGTGCTGCACCTACTACAATAGTGATCCATATGGGCTTCGTTTAATTTCATTGCTAATACGCTAATAATTAAATGAATGAAAAAATTTATTCATATCCGACTTATCCATCTAGTACAATTCTTATAATCACGTAGATGGATTTTATTGAGATTCTTGAATAATATTAAAGGCAAGAATGATTACAGAACTGTATTTGGTGTTGACCTGCAAATGACTTGCAAATTTCCTGGAAAGACAAGATCGCTGAGATTTTTATTAATATCCAACATTAAATAAAAATTAATAGAAATGCTCACAATTTTGTGAAAATCATAAAAATGCCCAGACCGTCGAGATTCTCGACGGTTAGCACATAATATTTTTTTTCATTGATTTGACATTTGAAACAGTTTTTCTGTGGCCGAAATTGTCAGATTTGTGTTTTTTTATTTAATTAGAAACTTTTATGATTTTTTTATTTTTCCATTAAAATATTAGAAATATTTTTAAATTTCTGTGAAAATATATAGATGAAATACTATAAAATTGAATTTACTAGAAAGACTGTGACAAATAACCCAAATTAACATTTTTCAATCGGGATTTTTTTCAGCTGTAAGAAAAATTAAAATATTTCTTTGTGTGTTACTAGCAAAAAATTAAAATGTTTTGAATCTAAGTTATTGATCCCAGTTCAAAAATCATTTCTGGGTAACATAAAGAAATTATCATGCGGACATGTGTGGTCTTGTTTTCCTGTCGGACAAAGACTTGAGTAGACCGCATCTCTTATGTTTTTATTCCGATCCCAATTTTATAAATTATGTAATTTGCTATGAAATGGAGCTCTAATTTTCATATTATGTAAAGAGATTAAAACGGATATTTCGAGATAATTTTTATTTTACTTTGGAGTTGGTTGGTCAAATATTATCAGAAAAGTAACATTTATTCTATTTTTTTATGCTCAATACTCATTGTTCACTTTCACACTTTTTGGTTGTATCATATTTTTAATTAATCAATTAATATAAGATTAGGAGCTTGATCCAGTCTTATTTTTACAAAATAAGATTGCCAATTTGTCGCAAAATTCCTCAAAGATCGTCAGAAATATGGATAAGATTGAACAGAGAAAAAAATCCACCTCTAAAAATGTGTATGGTGTCCCCATGTAGTTTGAGTGCCCCTACAGGTATTTATGGTGCGAGTACGTTTGGGAGATTTGGTTTGGGAGACAATTATCTACGTAAAAATTGTTCAACTCATAGGTATAAATACTTTCATGCATAGGTATAAATACTTCATTGCATATGTATTAATACTTTAGAAAAAAAAAATTTGTGCTGGAGTTTTTGCGGTCCCCCCAGATAGTTATGGTAGTTATGGTTGTTATGGTGCAGATACAGTGCGGGTACTGTAGCATGGGAATTGTTATCAGCTTCCAAAGAAAATAAAGAGAGGGAGGGTTGGGCAGAGTGTTGTGTTATTGTGATTGATGTTGTATGTTTGTTCACTTGGAAGAAGATTTTAAAGAATGCATGTGACAGTACTAAGCTAGTATAATAGTATAGTAATTTAAGAGGATTTGTGATGAAAATAAAGAAAAAAGTATGTTGCCGTAGTTTTTTTTTTTTTTTGTGATTTGACTAAAGTAAAAATAATATGCATGTGAAATAGAGAAATCTTCGGACACTTCATGTGCACTTCAAATTATATCACTTTCGTTTTTAATAAATGTTGATAGGATATTGGCACATCTAAAAAATACAACAATTAAATTGACGTTATTTGCGGCCTATTTAAAACTAAATTACGTATTTCCCTCGAACCACATCAATTCAAACCCTGTGATACATGCGTAGAAGGGGGAAATTGAAATTTGACATGCTTCATGGTTGGGGTTGTAATTAATCCCATTAAACCACAGTACTATGCATTGAAAACCAAGAACAAAAAACAAAAAAATAGTACTATATATGAATGGGTGGAAGTCATAAAGCAATAACCCACAATACTATCACAATGTCTTAAAGCAATACATTGAATCCATCAATGGGTGGAAGTCTCTGGGTAGATGCATAGTACAAGTATCACAGTGGAAATCCCACTATCACAGTGTCTTAAAGCAATACATTGAATCCATCAATGGGTGGAAGTCTCTGGGTAGATGCATAGTACCAGTATAATGGTGACTAAATCTTTCGCGGAAATTTCAACAAGAGCACACATGTCTCTCGGTATATGCATAGTACAATTATAATGGTGGCTAAAATTTCTTGCGGACATGTGTGCTTTTGTTTTCCTGTCAGACGAAGACTTGAGTAGACCGCATCTCTTATGTTTTTATTCCAATTCTAGTTTTCTAAATTCTGTAATTTGCTATGAAATGGAGCTCTAATTTTCATATTACGTAAAGAGATTAAAAAGGATATTTGGAGATAATTTTTATTTTACTTTTGAGTTGGTTGGTCAAATTTTATCAGAAATATAACAATTATTCTATTTTTTATGCTCAATACGCATTGTTCACTTTCATACTTTTTGGTTGTATCATATTTTTAATTAATCAATTAATATAAGATTAGGAGCTTGGTTTGGTCTTATTTTCACAAAATAAAATTGCCAATTTGTCTTCTTCTTTCCTGTTATTTTATTTGATTTTCTTGGTTTTAGTAATGTGTTTAATAGCTTGTGTTTCCACTTTGATTATTACTAACACACTACTACAAAAATGGAATCTTCTAACGCCCATTTTCTTTCGGTTTAAACTAACTTTGGTCTGAAGCCGATAGACCAATGCTGTGGTGGCAAGTTTGTAGATAAGTTTTCATTTTCTTATATCGGTTCTGACTTTCCTTACCGATAGTAAATAGTCCCAAATTTCTGATATCGGTCGGTAATTGCAAACCGTAGAAGATATTTTACTTATTTTTGGGGAACATATGTTCTAACCCATATAACTATTGCATGATCCTCTGATATCGGATCATACAATAGTACCGATATAAGGAAGTCAAACTTGTTCTGTTGGTTGTGTTTTGAACCGTTAAAATATAGAGACATTAATGTCGCGCCTCTTCCGTGAAGCCTGGAGGTCTTCTTCTTCTTTATTTATCTTCTCTCTCTTTTATGGTTTAGTAGCTGTTCTATTTCTCTTTTGACTATTGCGCCTTCCATTACGCAATGATGTGTGACTACATAAGCAATTGGTCCGATCCATTACTAATCTTAATCTTAGGGCTGCTCGTGACATAGGAGAAGGAGGGGAGCGGAGGGGATAAATGATGAGTTCGCTGTACAAAAGTTGTGAGATTTGTCACCCTCAAATCTGAGTGTGGCGAGAGTGAAATTAGCATTGATCCCTCCCTTCCCTTTCTTCCCCCGTCCTCTACGCCCTTGTTTATGGAGCACAACCTTAATATTTCTTGAAATCTTCTTCAGTTAGATCCTAATATTTCTTAAAATCTTCGTCAGGAAGATTAAATCATTGAGAAAAAAATTGCACATTATATAAACCTTGTTGAAATTTTCTTCAAGAAAATTTATTGAAATCTCCTCATTATAAAATTTGTATATCATGTAAATCTTCTTGAGGATGATTTCTTGAAAGCTTCTTATATTAATTTTGTACATCATATGAATCTTCTTCTGGAAGATTAAATTATAAAAAAAAATTGCACTTCATATAAAATTATATGAACCATATTAAACAATTTAAAATAAATGTACATTCCATTTAGCAATTACTTCTATTAAAAGTATTGTTTATTTTAATGGAATTGAAATAGAAGATATCAAAGTTACCTCGAATCTTCAACTAGTAGAGCTCTCGTGCTGATAACGTGTTATAAAATAAAGACAAAGAATAATAAACAAGAGATAACACATAAAAGATGACAATTTCTTTATTCATATATTTCTCATGTGTGTAATACAAAATTACAAAGCCTCTATTTATAGGTCACAAATTGTAAGTGAAAAGCCATCTAAAATATTAAATGGAGAAATGAATTCTAATAATAATGGGGTATGAATTACAATAGTAGTGACATAGTAGAAAATGAATGAGGATTACTATTGAGACCATCACATTTATTTATAATAGTATTGTGTTTTTCTTGGTATTTCTTGGTATCAATTAGTATTGTGTTATTTGTGTTATTCCACTTTGATTACTAACACATGTGAATGTGATAAAGGAAGAATGACTAGAGACCTGTATTTGGTGTTGACATGCAAATGACTTGCGAATTTCAAGACTAGCAGGGCCCACAATAATAATTCCAGAATCTCTTGTGGACATGTGCTCTTGTTTTCCTATTCGACGAAGACTTGAGTAGACCGCATCTCTTATATTTTTATTCCAATCCCAGGATTCTAAATTCTGTAATTTGCTAAGAAATGGAGCTCTAATTTTCATATTATGCAAAGAGATGAAATCGGATATTTGGAGATAATTTTTATTTTACTTTTGAGTTGGTAGGTCATATACTATCATAAATGTAACATTTATTCTATTTTTTTATGCTCAATACTCATTGTTCATTTTCATACCGTTTGATTGTATCATATTTCTAATTTATCAATAAAATATAGAATAATTATTTAAATACATTCACTCCAGTATCCCAAAATCCCGCATCCATTTAGAGAAATTATGTACTATGTTTCCAACTAATTATTATTCTAAAAAGATATATTAATTATTTAAAACAAGGAGATAGACCCTGAGAGAATAGGCATTTAATGTCAAGGTAGCGTGGAAAAAGGGGCATGGTTTGAACCGAGGGAATTATTGAGTTAATTTCTCTTCCATATCTCTTTCACGTCTCTTTCACGTTAGAAATTATTGAGTTAATTTCTACCCGGTCAAGCACTTTCCCTCGGTTCAAACCATGCCCCTTTTCCACGCTACCTTGACATTAAATGCCTAATCTCTCATGGTCTATCTCCTTGTATTTTTCTGGTCATGGTCTATACACTGACAAACATCACTGACCCAAAGGAATCAAGAATATAAACTCTATGGAAAGAATCGCTGAAATGTTTTTTTTTTTTTTTTTTCCAATTAAACTCTTCCATGGAACAACATCTACTTTGTTAATATTGCAAGTAGGACCTTTTTGTAGCAATGGGACTAAAATTTCAATATTACTAAATAATTGTATGTAATCAATAAATCATGACACATGTTCTTGGGATCACAAGTTTTGTAGTTATTGATAAATATTTTCAAAGCAACAAATTAGAAAAATTCAGATATAAAAAATAAAAAATAAAAATTGACTTTTTGAAACGTGGACCTATTTTATAGTATTGAAATAATAAAATTAAATCAATATCTAAGATACTGAATCTAAACACGCATTCTCAGAGCAACAAATGTTACAATTGATACAACTAATGTTTTTAAATGCGGTTTTTATGCGGTATGAAGAAAGCCACAGCATATCGCATATGCAGTAATCATTTATTAATTATTTGATTTTCATAATTGCTAGATACTCTTTTCCTTTTCTTTTCTTATTTATTCTGAATTGGCCTCTTGCTGATTTTACTTCTCATTCCCGTTTTAAAAACAATATATACTTCCTTGCATAGGTATTAATACTTGACAAAAAAATTCAGTACTGAAATTTTTGCTGTTCTCAAGGTAGTTATATAGTGTGGGTACTGTAGCGTGGGTATTGTTATCATTTTTATGCTCAAAATTCATTGAAATATTCACGCTTTTTGGCTCTTTGGATTGTATTCCATGTCTTATTTATCAATAAAATATAGTATTAGAAGTTTGACCCCTTTCTATCTTATTACACAAAAAAAACGGATTGTCAATTTGTCATCTTGCAGCAGCAAAATATTTTATATTGTACCCGTGAAGACCGGGCTGGAGATGAGTGACTATGAAAGTTGGGACATGGGACCCGAATTGTGAATCATTTTGCACTACTGGAGGCTTTTGAACGCACTAAGAAAATTCCTAGAACCAACGACCAAAACCAATATCAGTACAACACCATATAATGAGATTTATCTTACTTTAATAAGATTTGGCTTTATCTTACTTTAATAAAATTAGCTTTATCTTACTTTCATAAGATTTAAATTTTGATGGAAGTCTGATAAATTAAGAACTACAAATCTCGGAGTTAACTTCAGATCCTCATCTCTAAGCTCGGGATGGACATCAGCGTTAAGATTCTTTAGATTCTTTGATCAGCGTTAAGATTCATGTGCACTTGATCCACACAAATTAAAGTTGTGTGTGTGATTCTTGATGATTAATTCTTGATGCGGATCTAATAGCTCCGACCGGCCATCGGTCCGAATTTGATCTGATGCCTATCGGGACCTCCTCAGATTCCGTGGAAAGAACCTCATCATATCTATACTAGAAAAAAACAAAATTTTAGTCATATTTGTTTTCAAAAATAGAAAACAAATGTCCCCTCCTCCAAATTGTTAGTGGCATCCATTTTGCAGCTCTCTATATATATTTTGTTCTTTTGTTCGGAAATTTCATTTAGCTTAAATGAAACTTTATTATGAAAATAAGGATCTTATTTTCGTTCCGTCAGTACTAAAATACCCCGAAAAACAAAATTAGGTAAATTTAGATCAAGCCTTATTTTATGTCTTTCATTATTTGTGGGAGAGCTGAGACTTAGAGATATATAAAGAGTGCTTTGGATTAGTAGTCTCTTGATGGGCTTTTGGATTTCTATTGATGAATTTGCAATAAATGAATATGATTAATTAACACACGAATATAAACCTCCAGCTCTCTCACAATTGTTAATTTTAACCAAAAACAAAAGAAGAGACACCGAGAGAGGAACAAACTATTCAATGTCCGCAGTTTATTGTCCCGATCTCTCCTATTATATTGGACCGTAAACCCAGCCCTCTTCCTGTCTTTCAACACATAAACCTCATATATAGGCTTGTACATGTGCTTCATGTATAAAAGCACCCAATGAAACCTAATACAAATCGAAGCCCATCTATCTCTCACTCACCTCAAACTCATCGACGACTAAGATTAAATCGGGGTCACTTTTGTAACATACTAGTATTTGAGCTATTGGAAATTTATCTAACTAGAAGTGAAATACGTATAATAGTCATAAGTAATTCCCTAAAGTATTTATAAACTTTGTATTTAAAAAGTAGTAATTAATATACTACAAAAAAATAGGAATTTATAAAATTTAATTATGAAAATATCGAAGTATGTGAGGATTCACCTTGAAGTTTTGTGAATAAATTTGAAAAACTAATAGTGATCTCTGTAGCATCCTGTTAAACTATATAAACTTAATTAATATTTTACAAGTCAGGTTATGTACGTAAAATAAAATTGATGAAATGAATTGATAATTCAAAGATGAATATGGGGACACATGTCATCCACTTCTTTCACCAAACCCACTTATTCTCTTTCTTTACTCCATTTTACCTATTCTCAACTAATTATATTGGATTGATTCCGGTTTTTATAATATGCTTGCAGAAGAGTGAACCTGACTTGAGTCACATCATGCCCATCATTAACAGGTGCGGGTTTCGAGTTATTCTCAGATTTCTCTAACTTATTTTATTGTTGTTGTTTTCGGTCAATTCCCTTGCATGTTGTTGTTGCTTGATTGCTAATTAGTTTTAATTAAGTTCTTGAATGTGCTTTTAAATTGCATAGCATGAATGCATGAGTTGTCATAAGGAGCATGAACATATATTCTAGAATTGAATTGTGACATAACTTGAAGAGTTTAGTGGCTTAAGATTGTAGTATATACTTGTATTATATTTTTAGATTAAAGCATCAAGATGTATGATCATATCTTTTTATAGTAAAAATCTGAAAATGAACTAATGAAGTATGATGTTCAAATTTAGAATTTGGTTTGAAACATGACTTGATTTGCATCAAGTGTTTGAGTTACATTGCATATGTATAAATGATATAAGACATGAGTTGAACTAGAAATTTTGTATGATATGCTTGTATGCATGATACAAAGCAGGATATGAACTATTTACTTCTTTTAAATGGAATGTGTTAAAGAACCACAAGTCTGAAACCTAACGATCATGTAGGCGCCGTATTTGGGGTAAGCGTGCAATTTCAGTTATGTAGGCGCTGAATTTGTAGTGCTTAACAGAAATTGCATAGACGCCATTTTCGTGGTAGCGCATGACTTGATTATGTAGGTGCTGAACTTGTAGCACACAACTTTAGCCATGTAGGCATTTTATTCGGGGTAAGCGTGCAATTTCGGTTATGTAGGCGCTGAACTTGTAGCGCATAACAGAAATTGCATCAGTGCCATTTTTGTGGTAGCGCATGACTCGGTTATTTAGGCGCTGAACTTGTAGCGCATAACTTTAGTCATGTAGGCGCCGTATTCGGGGTAAGCACATAATTTCAGGTTATGGCCTAACAAAAATTGTATAGGCGCCATATTCGTGGTAGCACATGAGCGCAGTCTTGTATGTACTTTGTTGAACCTCATACTTGAAACCTGATGGTCATGTAGGCGCTGAACTTGTAGTGCATGACCGAAGCACATGAATACCAGAATGGTTACTCGATTCATTATACTATATGATTAATTGTGAATAAAGCTAGATTAAATAATTGGGTTGCATAAAAATTGGATTGAAATTTTAAGTCTATTACACATGAGCATTGCTTATTGTGAATTTATTTTTATGTTTAATTGTTATAGTCTTATAGATTGTTTCTCAGGGTTGCTAATTTTTGTTGTCGTACTTGAGTAATTCATAAAGTAAAGTTCTATTTATTTTCGTTGACTGATTATAGTTTGAAACTAATTTATTGGATTCTTAGATTATTATTGTAGTCTATATTTTTTTGTGCTCGGTGTTGTTTTAGTTTCAGTTGGTCGGATCTAGGGATAACTCGACTGGAACTGAATACAGCACAGAGATTTCAATCTCTCACCGTTCCACTTTGTGGGTTCCAGGTACGAACCGCGAAATTCAGAAACGACATGTAGAACTAGAAGAATTGCAGGATTTGCCACAGAGTGAATTATTTACTTTAAATAAATATGCTGTGGTATTTCATTTGCATAATTTATACCGTAGCAGGATCATTTTCAATTGGTTTATTACATGTAAATTCTGAAATTTGAATGAAAATTTATTCATGCAATGTGGCTCTTGTCAAAGTCATTTGTAATATATGTATATATATATGATTGTATTTGATGATTGAATGGTCTTGCGCTAATGAGCTCGGCGGGATGTCTGCCCTGTTGTCGGGGTGTGACAACTTTCAGCTGTCCAAGTCTCTCTCCTTCTTTCTCAAGAGTATGCTTCGTCATCTGTGCAAATTTCTCAACCGTCCATCGATCTATACATAACTACTGTTTATAAGAAACTTATACAAATTATCAAGGGTCAATTTATTTTTACTGATAGTTCAATAAAGATGTGTGTTTTTTTTCTTCTCTTCCTAACTATTTTTACCGATAGTTTATTTTTACCGATAGTTTATTTTTACCGAATTTTTTTTTCGTAACATATATTTTGCGGCATTTTCAGTTATCCCAAATACATTTTGCAAATCAGTCCCGTTGGAATGTACAAAAAAGATATGAACAAAAAACTTCAAAAGTGATTCGTAACTCTAGTTTGGTATTACAAACCATGCATGGTTATTTATGACAGAACACCTCCATAATATCCGACACGTGAGATCTTTTTTTTTTACAGTAAAAGTCCGCTGGTAGAGTGGAAAAAATGACATGCCGGAGCTTGCTCCTGCATGGAATGGAATGGCTACCACACAGAACAGCACGTCACATGTGTCGGCTACGTGCTGTGACTCGTGTGTCGCGTGCCATGACCATTTGCGTGCCGTCACCAGTTCTCGGCAAAAAAGACACGGCATGGAAGCCGCTTTGGTCAGGTCACGGCACGACACGAAACACGGCCCGGAAAGTCATGAAACTTCACGAAGACACACGAGATACTGCATGGTTTGTTTTTTTTCCCAACATTAGTTCTTCATTTTAAAATTTCTAAGAATAATTCCATATTTTTTAGGAACTTTACTGAAATTTTTTCAATAAACAAATTTAAATTACAAAAAAAATTAGTTCAATATGATTAAACATGATCACTAATGTGACCGGTCACAGCACGTTTGGCCACAACACGTTTGGTCACGACACGACATGTTTGGTCATATATAATTAAACATGATTACTACAGGGATTGGTTGTATGCTTGCAACTGATCTATCACTGTGTATCAAAGTTTTATAAATTTAAAAGTGAAAAAGTGTATCCAATCGATAAAAAATCCAATACCGAAAATACACAACATGGAGTCAATCACATAAAATTTTCTTGCTACGAATGAGAGTTAATTTTACATTACCCATAACATTTTACTCTAAATTATATATAATTAAAGTACAAATTAAAATTTTTTAAAAATAAATTAAGATCAATTAACCTCATTTGTTTCATGTGGAGGCACATGGCTATGAATATTTCTCATTTTACATAAAGTACGCACGAATGCACGGTACTTAAATATTTTTGTATGGTCAATTATGCATGCAATTGTTCCAATAAACAATGAATTGGGCCAAAAAATACTTATTATTGCTTTCATAAGAAGGCCTGCCAGCAACAAAACTCCAGTTTACCATAATTTTTATGGAGCCATTCATAGTGATTATATAATTTTAATAAACTAGTGTTTCTATCATGTATGTTAGAGGTAGTTCATGACTCATTCGTTTTCAGCTCAAATATAAGGAAACACCCAGGATTTGTTACTCAATTAGCATGTAATTATTAAAATATTTATTACTGTGAGCTTTATAATTATACCTTCTCATAAAAAAACTTCTGTAAATTCCAATATTTATTCCTTTTTAAATGTCAGACAGATACAAATACGGATGTGAATTAAATTCGGATGATGAAAAATAAATTACTAATTTACATTAGAGTAAAAAATAACATCTAAGTAACATTAAAAAAAATTAAAGAGCCTTGAACAGGCCAGTGGCATCTTTTGTTTCTACTTTTTCAACAAGATCATAGTAATAAAAATATAAGTAATAAATTATTAGTATAACAAGAAAAATACAAGTATTAAATCGTTAATATGTATTTGTAGTTTTATCTATTAATTTATAAACAAAGAGTACTTTTGTTTGACTACTGTAACATTCCAATTTTGAATATTTGAATATTTGTTATTTTATATGAAGTGAAGTACACAATTTAATGAATTTATATAAAAAAAACTATCGTAATATTTTCTGTTACATTGAAAAACTGTAAATTTATTTCGAACAATTATTTGGAATAATATTATTTCAAGGTCATATAATAGATTACATAAATTTCCAATTCTTTGAGATATTTTATAATGTGTTTAGCAATATGTTAATTTGAATAAAGATTTATTTAACAAAAACATGCTAAATTAAAACCATAATTAGTACCTTGTTAATCAAGTCAATACTTTAAATAGAAGGGAGCATAGAGTAAATTATCCAATTATTTATATACTAAATAATGTAAATGAATGCATGTGAGACACATGGTTACCACTTGTCACCTTCATCTTAATTACCTAAATTAACAGGTTTGCCACTCTCCTAACCCCAAAATTCCTCTCCCGTGTCCATTTCTACTCATGTTATTTCTTTTTGCCTACCGATTGAACCCCTACTCTGTTTACATCCAATACTTTCTATTGTTGAGTCCGTCAATTATATTCATCAATCGCCGCCATGCCTTCTCGGTCTCATCACCATCTTTCTTCCATGGATACAATACTAGAAATTTGTGAATAAGGCAAGGTGGCTCCAGCTCAATCAAATCATGTGAAGGAGATGTGTGCTCAAGAATCCTTCTCACTTATTTCTTGTTCATGGTAAATTTCACTCTTCTTATTCTCATTGCTTGAATTAAAGTTTGGTTGCCATTAAATGGCACTTCCTTATTTTGTTGAACATGTACACTTGAATTTGAGATTATTGTTGGGTTGTTTGAGACTAATTGTTCAAAACCTTAGAGTCTTTAGTTCAGATTTAATCCAGCTTTTGTCCAAATTTGTGAAATATAATAGAATTGGTATTAAGAAATTGCTACTCCATTACAGTGGAAGTCGAAAGAAGAATATGCCGTGTCTGCCTTTGATCTAGTCTTGAACTCTACTTTGTGAGATTGTCTTTAGAAAATTTAAGTAGTTTAGGTGCATACTAATTAATTTAGAGAAAGGGAAGTGAATAATTGTTTTTCTTAAAAGCTTGATTTCATTCATATTAGACTTTTGCAAGATGTGTCCCCAAATTTATTTACTAACTAAAAGTTAATCAGAGAGAGAGTCTGTGATATATTGTTGTGTTGCAATTGACCTCTTTTATGTCCTTGACTAAGGCTCAATTAGGAATTGCACAAGTTATGTTGGTAATGGTTAACTAAATCGATAGAGGGCATTATTGAGCTACCAAATCGATCTCATTAAGTAGGCATAGGCGTAGACCCTGCATGGATGGATCAAGAAGTATAATTGAACATGTCCATACTGTAGCAACATGCTGATTACACCGTTCAGAAATTGCTAAGGTGCGGGTTTCGAGTTATTCTCAGATTCCTCTAACTTATTTTATTGTTGTTGTTTGCTTGTCAATTCCATTGCTTGTTGTTGATGCTTGCTTGTTTGCTTGATTGCTAATTAGTTGTAATTAAGTTCTTGAATGTGCTTTTGAATTGCATAGCAAGAATGCATGAGTTATCATAAGGAGCATGAACATATATTCTAGAATTGAATTGTGACATAACTTGAAGAGTTTAGTGGCAAAATAAGCTTGTAGCATGTGCTAGTGTTATATTTTGAGATTAAAGCATCAAGATGCATGATCATATCTTTTTATAGCAAAAGTCTGAAAATGAAGTATGATGTTCAAATTTAGAATTTAGTTAAGTTATAATTGGACTGGGAGCATTTGAATTAAAGCACGAGTTATAGTGGAAATATGCATTGTATTTCTTAGTTGAATCAAATGGATGCATGAGCATATATTTCTAGAACAATTTTCGAAACTGAAACGTGATATGATTTTGAAAATAAGGGTATATGATAAAATATTATTGTAGAGTGAATTGTGTTGAAATATAAGGAACCTAGAAGTAACACTCCCAAAGTAGTTAATCACACTGATAAGTACAGTAGGAGATGTTTACACATGTAGTACACTTTATTGGTAGCGCATGTTAGTGTGCGGATGTCGAAATTACTCAGTTTTTTATTTTATTTTATCTCGATTAATGTTTCTATTGAACACTTGTGTGTGCCTTGTCATTACTGATTGGAACTTTTGAGCTTGTTTAGTTAGAAGGAATGAGCCTTACCAATATACTTGAGTTGCATAGTAGGCATGTTTAATTGATGCTTGTGCTAACCCAATTATTTCATGAAATAATTGCATGCATGGTATAAGATGACATGACCTAGGCAAGGCACTTGCTTATTACGAACCTTTTTGAAATTTTGTTAGCTTTGCATTAAAGGAACCTTGAATAGAAATGTGAATATGACTTGCATTAATAGACCACATTGATTTGCTTGTATAAGGAATGTCTTGTATGTACTTTGATGGGAATTGAAGAATGAAATCCAAGGGTCATGTAGGCGCCATATTCGGGTAGCGCATAGCGTCAGCTGTGTAGGCGCCATATTCGGGTAGCGCATAGCAAGAGCTATGTAGGCCCCATATTTGGGTAGCACATAGCGTCAGCTGTGTAGGCGCCATATTCGGGTATCGTATAGCAAGAGCTGTGTAGGCGCCATATTCGGGTAGTGCATAGCGTCAGTTGTGTAGGCGCCATATTCGGGTAACGCATAGCAAGAGCTGTGTAGGCGCCATATTTGGGTAGCGCATGATCGGATTTATGCTTGATGCAAGAACTTGTAACGCATGATAAACAAAGGAAAATATTGAGAAATTGCTATACTTGAACAATTGTGCATATTTGAGAGTTGCTAAATTTGGAATAAAGCATAGTTAAACAATAGGGTTGCATAAGTAAATTGGATTGAAATTTTAAGTCTATTGCACATGAGCATTACATATTGTGAACTCACTTTTATGTTTAATTGTTATAGTCTTATAGATTGATTATATAAAGTTCAGGGTTGCTGAATTTTTTGTTGTCGTACTTGAGTATTTCGTAAAGTAAATTTATATTTTTATTAGCGATGACTAATTATTGGTTGGAAATAGTTTATTGGAATCTTATATTATTATGATAGTGTATATTTTGGTGCTCGGTGCTGTTTTGGTTTCAGTTGGTCGGATCTGGGGATAATTCGACTGGAACTGAATACCGCATTGGGAGATTTTCAATCTCTCATCTTTCCACTTTGTGGGTTCCAGGTACAAAGCGTGAGACACGAAACGAGATATTGAACTAGAAGACTGCGGGACTTTGCCACAAGAAAAAGTAAGTTATGTCATTGGTAATGTATGTATATATATGGGTATTTAAGATGATAGCAATCACCTTGCGCTGACAGCGCGGCGGGTTGTCGGCCCCGTTGTTGGGGTGTGACAACTACAATAAGATATCCTTTTGACTGTTATTACAATCTCCACGTGACAACAACCAGCTTGCATTTTAGTTTTTAGGTTTCTTCGTTAGCGTTGTGTTTTAAGATTTGCGAATCTTTATTGGGCCTTGATTCACAGTCAGTCCACCAGCCCACTCTCATAGAAGAGAAAGGAATTCATATCACCTAAAATACATTATTTTTTAATCTGATTCGTTCCTTACATATTAGCAAGAATCTTAAATGATCCATGTGCACTAAAAGTTTGGACCAGATTGATCTGAATTATGATCAGACGGTCTGTATTAAAACACAAATGGTGAGGTAATGCAGAGGATCCAGACTCGAAGAGAGTAGGTGCATCCCACACAGATCCGCCACGGTTTTTGAAAAAATTTTGAGCTTGGAATTCGGATCATCCAATTAGAATCTGATTCAATTCAATTAATTTGAATATTCAATTAAAACAAACAATCCGAATTGAAACTCAAATTTTATGTTACTTCAGAAGATTTAAATTTACAGGTTGATGGTCGATAGAGGCTCTGGATTCCATTAATACGACATCAGAGATATCAAAAATTACAAAATATAAAAGAGAAAAAAAAATAAAACTAAAATAAAATTGGAAAATTGAAATTCTAAATGAAAATCCATGAGTTTTATCTTTAGTGGGGTTTGAGTTTTTTCTATATTTTCAATTTAATTTGCAATAGAATTATGATATTTTTAATAAGTTTTTGTTAATGTTTTGAATTATGGAGCCAATATAATGTTTTGCTGCAATTTTGACTCATTTCTTTATTAATGTTAAAAGGATTCTGATAGTGAGCATGGGTACCGTTTAACTGGAGATGTCCATTTTGATGAGGCAGTGATGCGACCGGTATCAGAGACCGGTAAGGTCACCGGTCGCTGTAGACTTAAAAAAAAAAAATGAAAAATTAATTGTTTCGGCGACGAACTCTTCAGCGACCGGCGCTCTGACCGATTTTGACCGGTCGCTGAAGGGTGCCCCCCAAAAACCCGCCAAGCCCAGGTCTTTCTTCTCTGCCGCCCGACCCGCCATTTCTAGGTTTAGCCAAAAAAGAAAAAAAAAAAAACGCGCGACCCCTCTACCCGCGCCGCGGGAAGCCTCCGCCCTACCCCTCTGCCAAGTCCACGCCGCCCGACTCCTCTGCCGCACCGCGCGACCCCGCTCTCTCACCTCCCGCTCTCGCTCACTCTCTCACCTCGCTCTCCTCTGACCTCGCGCTCTTGCTCTCTCGCTCAGTCTCTCTTCTCTTGCTCAGGTGCACTCTCTTTCTCTCCCTCTCAATTGCGATGTTGTTAGTATTTAAAGGCCAATTTGCAATTTGGTTTCATCATCATTCCAAGCAAAAGAACTAGGGTGAAGGAGGAAATTTAGTACTCAAATCTGTAAAAACTGTACCAAAAAGACAAACATCTTTACATAGTAGAGATGTTTATACTCGTTTCTCTATGCTTAATTAGCTGTTATTGAAGGGATAACATCGTTGGAAGAGAAGGATGGTGGAGCTTGTGGGGATAAATTGGGGCCTCAAAGGAAAGACGACAACTGTAGCAAAGGCAAGCTGGAAGAGAAGAAGAAACCTGCTGGAGCTGCTCCAGCTGCCAAGTAATTTTTCTCAACTTTTTTTTTTTTCTGTTATTATTTTATTTTTACTGGACACGTTCTGTCAAGTACGTCTATGAATATGATGGTTAGTTCACTTAGTTGGTGGGTGGTGCTTATTATTTTTTAGTTTTATTCATCACTTTGCTGGGCGAGCTCAATACATACTAATTTACCTTCTAAATCCAAACCATTTCGCTCCGTTTGCTTTACCTCCATTTGGTTCACTTTACTGACTTCAAACGTTAATTTCATCTCCTATTTTCTTTCTTTTTTTTAAGCTCAAGAACTGTTAATTTGTTTGTTAAAAATTACTTCTGCAGTTCTATCTGATGGAGGATACTGTTTTCCCTTTTAGGTTATGATTCGACTAGCCAAAATTTATTCTTTCTTTTATTTTAGATAAAAGGTTCATTTTCTTACATACTATGCATCTATATAGCTTTTGTAATAGTTGGTGAGGTGGTCCTTCTTAGGGGAATTAATTGATTCTTCTCTTTGCTTGGACGACAGCAATCCATGTGATAAAATGAGAGTTCTTGTTTGTTTGTTGGCTAAATCAATTTTGGAGCTAAGCAACTTCTTTCATAGTTGTTGAAAGCAATTACTTTGTTTGATTTCTTTCAATTAATCATACTACCCGTTGTCCCAATAAGTGGTTGTTCTTATTTGTTTTCATGACTATTTATTGATGTATCACGGTTGTACCAGACAAATAGTAGGGACACCTGCCATGCAACCTGAGATAATTCATAAATAAACTTCTTTTTTGTTCGATCAACCTTCATTATGGTTTTATTTTAATAACCCCTAATGCAAGCCAATTAATTGTAATGCGCATAATTGCAGGACACAGGTTGTTGGATGGCCTCCCATTCGCAGCTACAGAAAGAACACCATGGCAATAAATCCATCAAAGAACAAAGAGGATGCTGCCGAGGCGAAACAAGGAGGCAGGTGCCTTTATGTAAAGGTGAGCTTGGATGGTGCTCCATATCTCCGAAAGGTGGATCTCCAGACCTACAAGAATTACAGGGATCTCTCTACTGCACTGGAGAAGATGTTCAGTGGTTTCACTTCTGGTGAGGTGTATCTAATTTTGTCTTTTAATATATTTTTTTTTTTTTTTTTGAGAAAGTCTTTTAATATTTTATTTATTTGGAAAAGACAAGTTTTGCATCATGTCCAAGTTTCAATTGATAGATTCTCGCTTAAGTTTGTGACAATATTTCTTTCATTAATTCCTTCTCTTTACTGTCATAATTGTTACTATTATTGCTCAATATAAAGAAAGCATTGCTGGTCATTTACTTAGCTTAACTCTTATCCAACTTATTCCTCTTTCCTAAGATATGTAAATTTGTTACTTGAATACTACCTTTGGAGAAGTTAAAAATATGTAATCTTTGGAGAAGTTATAAATTGTTATGTATGTGGGCCTGATTCTAGGAGTATGCAGGGGGTGGCAGGGGGGCGGCAGCCCCCTGTTCAATCCGGAGAAAATTATTTCTGAGAAGTCAATTGCATGAAAATTCTTTTACCGACGGCCCAGATTAGTCAAGTTATCCATTAAGATGTACGATCCAGATTGTATTTGGTGAACCATTTGAAATTGTTCATTGGTTTGAAATTTAGATGATATGATCATGTTTTGGGATAATTTATTATTTGCAATATGATAGTTTGTTGCTTGTGTTGTATTATGAACGATAGTTTGTTATATTTCTTTGGTACGTTTCGTACCAATTGGGAAAAAGAAAAATAACAAAAAAAATATAAAAAAAAAAACCACCCTTCTGCGACCGATTTTGACCCATCAGAGACCGGCCAAGCGGTTTCTGATGGTCTTCTGCCATGTCACCACACAGCATTAGCGACAGATTTCATTGGTCGCTAAAGGGGTCATCAGCGACCGGCGCCTGACCCTTCAACGACCGGTGACGTCAGCGGAGTGATCATCAGCGACGAAGCATCTGCGTCCGGGTCATCTGCGACCGATTTTGGTCTTCAGCGACCGGTAGACCCATCAACGACCGGCGAAAATACCATCAGCGACCGATTTGGCCGGTCGCTGATGGGTATGATTGTTGTAGTGAGATCAAGTGCCAGATTTGTTTACATGTAAATTTTGATTCCTTTTTGTTATTCCTCTTATGTTTTTCTTTTTCATCGGTTTATGTTGTTATCTAGGAATTAGTCCTTGATATGGAGGCTTATTAATTTTCTGGTTCTTGTTCTCTGATCTTTTTGTACTACACAGAGGTTTAATAAGAAATATCGATGTTTTCTTTTTTTTTTTGTTTAGGCTTACATTAGCCTGTTTAAATCCTACTTTTTTTTAAATGTGTAGTCATTATTCTGCATATATTTAATTAACATTAACATAATTTGTGTGGAAACTCTAGATGAGATCATTAACATTAGGTGTTACTATACATCAATATATAAATATGCAGCATAAATGCAATTCACACGTTACAATATTCTTATTTAATTGAGTGTTACTATATCCAGAAACTCTAGATGAGATCATTAAGTTTTGACTTTTAAGTTTTAAATTTTGAGTTATTAAAATTTTTAAAAATGGAGGCATTTGAACCCTCCTCTAGTTATATTTAAATGGAAAAATAACTAATTTTGAAATTTTGATGAAAAATTATCTAATTGAAAAACTTATGATGAGTATATATCTAAATTTCTCTTGATTAAATTTTTTGAATGTTGTCCCTTTGAGTCTTAGCATCTGATGAAATATGAATTTTTAAATTCTATGCATGCAGATCATGAGATCTTCAAGATGATTCCGTCGTAACATTTGATTGTTAGATGTCACAGTCCGAAGAATATATTTTTGATTTTGACATAATATCCAGTCGCAGAACATAGTTCAATTGAAAGGTGCTAAGCCACTCCTGTAAATTGATTTTATTTTTTATTTCTGTCCTTTAATTTTTTGCTTTTTACATAAATTAATATTACTGGTCCCTCTCATAAATAAAATTACATAACACCTATTTATCTCAACTCTCTATCACAATTTTCTAGTTCAGCCCTATCCTATCTATAGGATCTATGATCGTATAAAATATATTAATGTGGGTAAGTTCAAATTAAAGCAACAAATATTTTTTTTATTAAGGGATTTTGATACATTCTAATATTTTTTAAATGTTAATTCTAAGAATTGAATATTTTTTCATTAGCTTATCGGGTATTAGAAAAATTGTTGTTGCAA
>JAJGRW010000884.1:342361-364541 GCA_025461045.1 Carex parvula | reverse complement strand
TATTATTATTAGTATTATCACAATAATAATTATTGGTACCATTATTACTATTTCTATTGTTGTTGTTTTTATTATTATTATTATTATTATTATTATATTTCTATCTATTTTGATTTTGTATTTCGGTTGGATTTCATTTCTAGTCTATTCCAACTTACTTAAGACTAAAAATTTGATTATTGTTGTAGTTGCATATTGATTTTATGGTTTGAAAATTAATTTGAACTTTTTAATTGTTCATGTAATATCTTTTTTCTTAGGGTAATTAAGTTGGCACCAATATATATCTTAGACATTATATATTAATTCTATGAGTGAAAAGATGTTTATCTAGCCTTTTTAGATTTAGAAAAGTTCATGTATGAACGCCTACGGGAATTTTACTTGCAACAAAAGACGAAGTTCATAAATGAATCTGAGTAATTTGAGATTGTCTACTTTGTCAAAAACAAAAATGTTTAAAAAAACAAACAAAGCTTAAGAAGAGGAATTGTCCGAGCCTAAATAGCATATTCCATTTCTCCGTTATACGCACATGGGGAACATTAATTTACTAAGAGAAATGGAAAAATGATTTCTCTGATCTTTTATATTATTTATTTTTCTTCTGTTAATTTGTCGCTTTGTGGTAATTCCGTAATCACTTGTCACCAGGAGGTAACGAAGATAAGCTTCGTGGAAGCTTGGTGGTACGTGCCCGTACGTACGGTAAATGTTAACTTGTAATTTTTTTGTTAAGGTTTGCCGACAACAGATGTATGATAAGAAAGTTATTTACAACAGATCAACTTGTAATATTAAAAAGATAAACTCTTTGGGAGCAGGTGATATCGGGTTGGATTGGGTCTAGATACTATGACATTTGGACTCGTATTTTAAGGATTTTTGGGGGAATTTCGATGTATATATTAATTATTACTTTCAAATTAGGTCGAGTCTGGATCTGAATACCTATTTATCCGTAGATATTTCGTCCAGTCTTTAGGTTATGGGTAGATATATACCTATGACTCGTTTGTGGATTATCGGGTCCGTTTTGGATCCGGGACGGATCCGGATCCGAAGCGGGTGCATGACTGACAAAGAGATCAAGAAGAAATTATTAGCTTCGAAAATTTATAACAAAATGTGAGGTGATATTTGATTTTAGGGGCTCTTCGTTTTATGCCACTCAAAAACTCTAAAATTGAATTTTTTTTTTTTTTGCCACTCTGAGAGAATATTCCTTAAGATTAATGATACAATATCCTCAATCTTTGCACCCAAATGATAATAATTTTTTTTTTTTTTATCAACCTTTGCTCTTAACTTTGGGGCGATATTTTCTACCAAATTTAGCTACACCTCACCTCATCGTGTTAATCCGTAATCTTCCCCACTTCTTAGGGTACTGTACGGCAGGATGATTCTTTTGGTGTGGCTATATCTTTCGAAAATCAAGCCCTATAAGCTAATATCCTTGGGTTAATATTGATAGATTAGTACTGGAAGAAAAAGCCTTTAAATTATATAATTATTCTTAGATTTTGAACATTTTTCATGATTTTGGTATGATCTCCCCTTAGCTACCTTCCTAGAATACAAAGAAACTTAGAAAGCCATGAATAAAAACAGACCTTGCTCTGATACCAGGGTGAGGATCGGTCGGTCGGAGCCTTCAAACTTCAACGGGCTACTGTGAACACAGGAAGAAAGAAGGCACACAAGCGGAAATTTATTATTAAGTGGAATGTTACAAGGAAAGAGAGAGAAGTAAAACTTGCTGGTTCTCAGCTTGTTTTTCAACTCTGAAAACTCAAACTTATATAGAGACTCAGGATGGAATCTCAATTATCACATCGGGTACTCATTGGGCCCCATCGCATGTGATTAAAGGATTTCCACAAACTTTTGTCTCCCACTAAAATAAAGATGCTTATAATGCACCGAAAGTAAATATTCTGGCCAATTATTGGCCCACACTTAAAGAAAAAGCAGAGGCCAATACAAGCAGGCCTAAAAAGTAAAACACACTAAAACACACCTCATGATACATACCCTATAGTGGTAGGGTCCAGAACACATACTTACATATGGAATACTTTTACCTCACGGATTAGCTGTTTAAACTCTCGGTAAGCTTTTTGAAGCCTAGTAAGAGTTTGCTGGACTTGAGGCAACCAATCTCCCCAGTAATTGTCCTTCGTTGCGAATTTAGAACTTTGAGATTCCTTCATTTGTTGTATTTTTATTAAATCACTAATCCCTTCAAGTGCTCTTGAAATTATTTTGTTTTCTATCGCTCGAAGTTAGAGCCTAAGCTCATTTCTTCTTTCCAAGGTATGGATTTCGTCAGATTGCCGTAGTAGATCCCTGTACTGGCAAACGAGTGGCTGATTTGCAGGATTATTTGAGACATTTTCTCCTGAACCTTCTGGTTGGGATGCTCCTTGTTCTCGTGAAGAGCCCCGGCTAGATTGTCCAGAACATCTAATGCTTCCTGATTGGGCCATCCTGCATCAATTAAAACACTAATTAACCGTGATAGGGAGTCAGCCAAAAGGTTGTCCTTCCCATCTATGTGCTCGAACTGAACATTAATCCCCAATCCCGTTACAAAGTCTGTAAACGAGATCCAGCGCACTCTTGACGGTTTATTAATGTTAGATTTATTAAAGAAACTAATGATAGCCTGACAATCAGTGCGTATCACTAATTCCTTCCTGTCGAGGTAGTAGATTTTTAATGCCTCCAGGCTATTCATGACCGCGAAGATCTCTGCGTCTATTGTGGATTTAGGCGGGTTGAATTTGCCACTTGCATAGGCGCACGGCTTCTCTGTGCTCTTTGGGTCATACCTCTTTGGCTTCCACTTGCATACACCTCCCCATCCATCCATGCATCCGTCTGTTTCGATTATAATGAAGCATTCTTCTGGGGGTATGCAGAGATCAGGCAGGTTTCGGACTTGATGTTTTATTGCGCGAATGAGCTCCCAATCTTGTTTATTCAACCGTTTATCGCCAGTTGGACTGGTTTTTGCATATAAAGGGCTTAAAAGTTTCCCGAGGTTAGGGATATAGCTTCTGGCATAATTGAGGAGCCCTAGCCAAGATCTCATACCAGACTTCTGAGTGAGATCATCTTCTTTGAATTCTTCAATTTTTGTGATAATATTCGGCTGTAACCGAATAGTACCCTTGCCTATCACTGCCCCTAAGAATTCTATTTGAGGAACGGCTATCTTCATTTTTGTTGGGCTTAGGACAAGGCCATGCTCTTCACATTTTGAGAGCATTATTTTTAAATGCTCTGCATGCTCTCTTTCTGACTGAGAAAATACCAGAATATCATCAATATAAACTGCAATAAAATTCTCAGTGCCTTTGAAGCAATGATCCATTTTTCTTTGGAACACTGCTGGAGCATTTTTTAATCCAAACGGTATTACTAGCCATTCATATAACCCATCAGGCACCCAGAATGCCATCCATTCGATTGAATTTGGGTGCATAGCTACTTGGTGAAATCCACTCTTCAAATCGAATTTAGAGTAGATTTTACTATTAGCTACTTTCCTCATGATGGTATTAATACCAGGAAGGCTATATTGATCTTTTTCAGTTATATCATTAAGCCTCCTGTAATTAAATACCATACGTTTTTTGCCTTTTACCTCCTTCCCGGTTTTCAGATCTATTGTTGTACCGGAATTAACAATAATCGCCGTTGTCCGGTGCCTGCTCTTGCTGGGTTGTATTACTCTGAGTTTCAGTAGGGCCTCGACATGTTTGCTGAAGGTTTGTTTCATCAGTGGCGTGATCTGCTTTAAGGGTTTATCTTCAATGATGAAGTCTGGATTTTTGATATCCAGCATGCAGACGATCTTATTTTTACTCCAATGTTGCAAAGGATTTTCGCCAATGAACCCGGCCTCCTTTAGCCTTCTTAGTATTTGATCAAACTTTGTAATAAAGTTTGATGATGTTTGCCCAAAATTGTAATGGACCATTTCTTGGAGTTGTATGTACTCCAGATCTTGAAGGTCTATTTCTTCTATGGTCAGGACCTTTGCTTGTGGTTGTGTGTTGATGACTGTCAGGTTTTTGTAGAAGGTAATTGTATCACCCTCTATCCTCGGACCCCCATGCATAGAGCGTATAAAATTGCACCCGATGATCATTTGTATTTCTCCTCCTAACTTCATTGGGAATGCATAGGTGTATGGTATGCGGAACTGGTTTTCACCAATAATCATTCTTCCATATTTTAACTTCATGTTGGCGGTTTGAGTGGAGTTTACCCCTGTAAATTGTACTACAAAGGTATTTTCTTCAAGAGTTTCCTTTGGTACTGACCCTTGATCTATGCAGCAGTTGTGGCACCAGTGTCTAGGATTGCTCTTATTTTGAGTTTTTGGACTCCAGGAATATCGAGCTCCACTTCTAGGTTATATAGTCTATTTTTGATAATTCTTCCAGCGGATGGATTACCGCTAGTGTTATAGACTGTTTCTCCATTGA
Source organism: Carex parvula (assembly GCA_025461045.1). Classification (NCBI taxonomy): domain Eukaryota; kingdom Viridiplantae; phylum Streptophyta; class Magnoliopsida; order Poales; family Cyperaceae; genus Carex; species Carex parvula. Next base: position 360,039 of record JAJGRW010000884.1, on the reverse strand, counting down.
GGACGTTCGCGTTTTCATTGATCTTAACGCCCTTTTCCTTTTTATCTGGCTTTAGGTTGTTGAATTCTTCCTTCAGGTGTTCTTCAAGGAGGTCTTCGTACCTCTTTTTGTAATGGTCAACCTCCTTTTGCAGCCTTTCCATCTCAGCCTCACACCATACAATGTAGTCCCTCTGCTCTTGGACTAGTGTTCTGAGGTTGATTTGTGCTGGTGCGGTTGCTGGGGTAACTGACACTTCTTCTTTGAAGTAGAACGGGCCGCACAGGTTGCATGCTGTTACTCCGCAATCTGAACAATGTATTCTAGCACGGATTATAGTCTCTCTGGCGCAACAGGAACAGGTTGTTTTGAATGGTTGCTCGATGACTTGATTATGAAGCCATTGGTGTTGGCAGCCCATTTGTTTCTCAGGTAATTTTATTCTAGGCCTGTAGCCTGAATTCTCCTCTCCGAGCATAAAGAGAGAGTTTAGTTGCAGGGTTTGTACTCCTTGTTGCACCTCCATTTCCCCATCTTCTCCTTCAGAAATGCTAAATATAGCATCGCTCTGGCCCTCCCCTTCTTGTACTGATATTATGTCACAATCTTCTGGTATATCGAGCCCTTCAAAGATTGCTGCCCGCTTAATATTTCTTCTATCATTGGGGCATTCTCGCGCAAAATGACCTTCTTGCCCGCATAGGTAGCATTTACACCTTTTGTTTCTAACAAGGTGCTTTCTCTTTTCAATTCGAGCGTGAGATTCATGGGGTTTGCCTTTATAGGTTCTTGATCTTCTTAGGCCATATCTCTTTTCTGGTTTACGGTAATAGCCAGGAATTGGGATCTGGCTACAAAAGGAGAGGTCTTTGAGTGATCGTTTGAACGCAGCATCCTTGCACTCGCCCTCCAGGTATTTATAGGCAAACAGTACCCTCGGAATTACCCCCACCGTGAGACCAGGGTATTTTTCCTCAAACATCGTTTTTATTCTGGTTCCGAGGTCACCAGGCATTTTTAGCCAGAATTTTTCTGAGAGCTCTGAGCTAATGTACATTCGCCCAGATTTTGCCGCTAATCGCAAATACTCGTTCATATACTGAATGAGATATTTAACGTTGTCGCAGGTGAGGCGCTCCAGATCTTTGTAGGCTTGATCTTGGAGAACTGTTGATCCTTGGGCAGGGTCTTCTAGTGAAAACACTCTCCTCATTTGGGAAAGTATGTTTTGTGTACCTTTCCGGCCATCCGCCACTGCTATCAACGCCTCGTACTCAGTAAGGAATTGCATTCTCCATTGAACCCATGTTAATTTCTCTACTTCTCCCAAGAGATTTTCCATATATTCTATTTTATCCCTGGGGTCTGTAAACCCTTTTTCAGCCACATGGTTTTGAGTAATAGACTCCCATCTTGAAAACGCATCATGAAACAACCCCAGTTGATCAGGGATTACAAACATGGCGCCTTGCTGTTGCTGCGCCGATGGTAGTGTCCACATCTCATTGTTGTAGCCCCCGCGGAATCGTCCTGCCCTGGGCACTCGTTCTTCAAAAGTGGGAGTTGGCCTTGCTTCATTTGTACCCCTTGCAGGAGGGTAGCTGGGCATGTTCATTGACTGGTCCTGTGGTGGTTGGTAATGAGATATCGCAGAAGAACTTGACATAAAAGCATGCTCGTTTAGTGCTGCTGATAGGTTTTTGAATTGCGGGTAATCAAATGCTTCTTCTGTGTCATTATTGTTCATCATGAAAATGGTATCCACATCCCATTCCACATCCCCACCACATTTCGAAAAAGGATTGATCCAATCCTTTTCAGCATCGCCAGCACCACCGTCATGATCCGTATCCCAAATAGGACCGGAATCTTCTTGTTGGGGATTATCAGGTGGTTGTGCAGACTGGTTAGCAAGGTACTGTATGTACTGCCAGTCGTTCTCTTCATCACTATTAGTTTCTTCGGTATCTCTTTCCCCCTCAGTTAGAGTAAGAATTGTTTCACTCCTAACTTCATCTTCATCATCATCAGGTATATCGCTCACGTGATCAGGGGCTGGGACATAATTCTGGAATGATATAGAGATTCTGCCATCGAGGAGGTTACTGGTCTGCAATTCTGTAGGTATCATAGGAATATCAACTCGCGACGGCCTTACTACCCAGTTTCTCCCTTGATTTTCTTGCGCTGAGTATCGCCTACCCGGGAGTGCTCGTATTCCCCTGCTTACCAAGTACTCGGAAACATTGCTTATTTGGTAAGCGAATCCAACATTCGATGTATTGGAAAGTCTTCCTACTAAACCTCTAGTGATTAGGAGGTTAGCCTCGCCATTCTGCCAGTTTTGGTACCCTCTCGTCAGGATTGATATCTGGAAATTTCTATAGAAATCCCCGATTGTTTGCATAGTATCTGGTATAACATATACTAGCTGGCTCCCTCTTGTTAGGTCGATTTCTGCTGTATCGAATATGGACTGACCTCCTTGCCACCTGTTGTCTCGAAAAACAACCAACGCCGAGGTGCCTTCATCTTGCCTGTGCAGGATTTGTATTCTTACTTGAGCGACCCCTATGTGGATAAATTGCATCCCACTTTGTCGAAGGGCCGCATAGCTTTCGGGTTGTATGAATGGTCTATCGATTTGTTGGTTGTCGGTGCAGAGAATTGCTTCTCCAGAGAGATGGTTGTAGACACGGTGGTTGTTGTCATCCCTTCTGGAATTGTATAGCACTTCAGCAGGTACTATGGAAGCTCGATCTCTCAGGGATCTTCTGAGCTGAGTATCTGGGTCTACCTGCTCTTCCAGGGTCATCTGGTAGGGGTTCCTACCCATTATAGTTCGGGTAAGATTCTTCAGGTTTCTTTGAGCATTATATCTCCTTCTTTGCCCTCTTCTGTATTCGCGAACCTGATCTTCAAATAGTGGTGCATCAGGGTTTATTGTTTGGGTTTGGGTTACACTGGGTCTTCCTGATGTTTCCATCATTTAAGTTTTTGTTTTTCTTCTTGGAGGATAACAAAGGGGTCTTTGAAAACTCTTAAAACCCCTTTCTTTTCCTTTTGTTTGGAGGGTTCGATTGATAGTTTGGCTAGTCTGGCTGATAGTTCGTCAGTTATTTCGCTTGGCAGGTTCACACCCTTCTGTTTCTGAATTTGGTCTTTAAGGATTTTAACCTCTGCTTCAAGGTTTCGGATTTCTTCTAGTGCTTGCACCAGCAGCTGGATTTGGGTGTTGTTCTGCTTAATTAATGTGGTCGTGCCTGAGATGCCACCACAATGGTCAGAAGGTTTTACAAAGCCTACTGCGGGTGACTCGATTGAGTCTGTTGCTTGAACTGCTTGTTTGTAGAATTGGGTGTTTTGAGTGAGTGTGTAATTACTCATGAACTAACCCAGGTTTCCACTCTTTTGAGGACAGCTTCTACTCTTTCGAGTTTCTGGTTGAGTTCTTCAGAAATTTTTAGGGCTTCTGTTTCAATAAGTTTGGGTTGCTTTGTGACCTCTGTCACCAAAGTTTTGACTTCTGATGTTGTTAAAGGACGGTTTTCTGTTAATAGGATTGTGAGGTTTTTCAAGTTTTGTTCAAGTTTTTGGATTTTCTGGTCCAGGTAGTGGATTTGCTCTTGGGTTTGCTTAAAATTCTTTAAGCTTACTCGGCTTAACAGGTTTAATCTGTCATATATGACAGAAATGTTGTTGGCTAGGTGTTTGTTAGTTATGGTTGTATCTGAGAGATCTAGGTATTCTAGATTAGAGGTTCGAGACTTCGTATACCACTCTTGAATGGATTGCTCCCACCTTTCGCTCATAAACTAGCCTGTACGTAACTTCTGTTGTGACTTTTTATTTTCAAATATTCCAGGTCAGTAGTTCGGGTTTGATCATACCATTTATAATTGTTTTTGCTCAAAATTTTAAATATGCACCTTGTTTACACATCTAGTTTATTCTGGGGACAAATTTGGGGGTACTAATCATTCATTTTTGAGGTTGGGTGGCAAATTCATAATTTCCTTGTTTTGGGGTGGCATATAACTAATTTTCCCTTGATTTTAATGATCTGTGCGAAAAGAGTAATAAATTTCATTCAAAAAATTAACAGGTAAAATGTGAATAGCGTGACATTTGATTTAAAAAAATTAATTATTAATCTATATATGATATATATTATGATTTGTTTTAAAAAAAATACTACAAATGATTATTTTTTTAAGTTATTAATATACATTTTTATATTAAATAATTATAAAGAACGGTATTATCATTTTATCGGTTATTTATATGGGTATCGGATCGGATTCGGTAATGGATCGGATAATTAAATCAAACTTATATTTTATCCATTACAATATCGGTTCTGATTCAGATCCGAATCTGATATTAAATTATTAATTTTGTAACTGTATCTATAATTTAACCGGTTATATTTTAAACCATACCCTATCTAAATCGGATCCGGGTCGGTTCCAGTTCGGATCTGGATAATCGGGTAATAAAAAAATTCCGATCTTTCTATTATATGTCGGCTTTTTAAAAAAAAGTTTCTGAAACAATATTGAATTATAAAATGATATATTTTTTTAACTGGCTCCTGAAATTTTTGTGTTAATTATAATTTTGTGTGTTAAATTTTTTTGTGTTAAAAAATTATAACACAAAAATTTTAGAAGCCAGTTAATTCTTAGTTAATTTGATATTATTGAGTTGGTATTATATATGTATGTTATCAAATAATTATCTTATTATAATTGCACAATATATCTCTAAACTTAATTACACAATACATCACCATCATCAGTTGAATACATGGAGAAGTGTTGGTTTATACTAAATGTAGGTTCAAAGTATTTACAACATTGCCCCTGAAAACATCGCCATTGGTTAAAAAAAAAACACAGTTAGTCCAATACTGACGGCCCAATTGATATCACTGACGGTAACAATCACCACCTCTTGCCATCGATCCTGTAACCCAACCGATATCACAGAGACACTCAAAACCAATATAAAAAACGGATGACAAAGAAGGGGTTCATCAACGCCATCGGGTGGTTCAATGCCATCAGTCGGTAAAAAGTTTAAAGTAATTATAGCACTGCCTCTGGTTACATACACCATCAGTACCGAAGGACACCCGATGGTAAATGAGCGATAGTAAATGTATTTTTTTGTAATAGTGATACATTATCCATTGTACAACTAATTCAACATACCATAATTCAGTGAAGTATATGCTAAAATAAAATGTGTTATACTTGCAAGCTCGATCAGGTGTTTATGATAATGCATGAATATATATATATATATATATATATATATATATATATTTTTTTTTTTTTTTTTTTTTTTTTGTTTTTTTTTTTGTTTTTTTTTTAGAATTGCCCGTAGGCGCATATCATTAAGTAAAACAGTATGATACAGACAGTAGCAAAGTAAAGTAAAATTATTACATAGACAGAAACCTACCCAAATAGACAAATACAAGTGGTACTATGGTTGAGATACAAAACAACCTATGCTGCCAAGAGAGGGAAAGTGAATCCCCTATACTGGAACTGATATATCCTAGCTTGATTATGCATGAATATTTTGATTCATCAATCTACACAATAACTGTATAGTTTTCATATGAATATATACATTTATAAGGCAAAATTTCAAGATTGTGTTAAAAAATTAGGAGAGAAATATCTGCTAAAAATAAAACAATAAAAAAATGAATAAGGCATTTGCTATAATTAGAAATACTGAAGGGTGAGCAAAATCCAAATAAAAAGATTAATTGCTTGAAAAAAAAGGTGGTAGGGACAAATCTAATGGACGATCTAAATGAAGGGTTTATAATAACAAAATTTAGTGCAAAAGAGTTTCAAAACGGGTTGAAGCCATAAAGATAATAACAACAATGAAAAACGATTCGGACCGAACTATTATGTGGAACAAGTTAACAATATATATAGCAGTATATAGTCACGGTAACAGCAGAATATTTTCATGTTTTCTTTCTGAAATGATTAATTTGGAGAGAAATGGATTTGTACTTTGTATACCAATTTTGTTTTTATTATTAGCAAATTAAATTAAAACATATATACTGCAATTTCTACGAATGTACCAACTTTATTTTTTTATTATATTCGGCATGTATATTCAGCCATGTGCCTTTACCAGATCTTCCAAGTGTTGCTTGCGTGGCTTGACGTTGACTTACTACGTACTTATCATAGGAAGGTTCCAGTAGGCGTATTTTTCAAATCCTGATCAGCACAACAAAAGTATAAACAAGTGACAACAAAAGCCCTTGACAGAGATCCACTTATTTGGCTGTAAGTCTCATTTATTTATATAAATCAACTGCTTAATTAATAATTTAATTATATAAATCAACCGCTTAACTACATTCAAGTGACTCGTTTGTCCTGTAGTTCATTAATAAAAAAAAAGATAGATGTGGCAATTAATCAGGTAATTGAATTAGGTTTTAATCAGATTAATTAATTAATTATGTCAGATTTAGATTATCTTGAATTTGAATGATTATTGATTTTCACATTATCTCGAGCCGGGTTTCAAATTATTTCAGTTGGAGTACAGACATTTCAATCTAGTTAGATTTAATTTCGGCTTGCATTAGCTTGACTTCAAGATCAGATTTAATTTGGAAAATAATTTTGGATTTTAAATCGTTTCAAACTGGCTCATGCTGAATTTTTTTTATTTATTTATCTTGGATTGTTTGGAGTTTTTATTTTACTTGGATGGATTGAGCTCGAATCGAACTAAATATCATATGGAATTGGATTTGAATTTAAATTAATCGGGTCGAACGGATTCTTTTGTAGTTTTTGTTGCTGAAATGAGTTGGATTATTTTTAGATTTTTTTTCTTAGTAAAGTTTGAAGGTGATTAAGTCATCTAACTATTTAATATTCATAAATAATTATTTTATTCAAATTTTGAATCTGCAATCTCGCACACAGTAACACGGAGAGCTATTCGAGATGTATTATTCTTAATTTAATTAGAATTTTACTTTTACAGCTATTAAAAAAATATCCAGTCACTCACCACCAACAGAGAAGTAGGCAAATTAGAATGGCCCGGATCAATGGGATACCAAATTGACACAGATAACAATTCTTTTTTTTTAAGGTTAGCGGATTTTACCACCAACAATGTATATTGAATAATAAAAAGGTTATTTACAAAAGTTCCTAACACAAAGCTCCTCCTCAATCTCTATACAATAATCAGCATAGCAGTCTAACAAGCTAGACCGCCATACATTTATTCTAATTTTAAGTGGCTAGTGTCCACAACATGACATCTCTAATTGCACTTGAGAGTAGGTCCGATGGGCATCGGACCTACTCTGGTTCGATGGGTTTAATCACTGTCAATTTGCTTTAACATTCGTGCAAAACGCTTTAAACTCCGTGCATGTTTGTTTCAATTTTAGTGCGCACCAATTTTAAATTAGATCGGACGGTCATCGTGTTCGTTGAACCTAAATGTAGGTCCGATGGGCATCGGACCTACCCCGTTCTCCTCTAATCGTCTCCTCTATTAAGTGGTTCACTAAACGTTTATTGGAGAATAACCTACTGTTTCTCTCCCTCTAAATCGCCCAAGCGCCCGCCGCCCACATTTCACTCCAAAACACTTGTTGATGCGCGGGTAGGTTCGCTTTGCCCCAGGTCCATACATTTACATTAGCCCGAGTGCCCCAATATGTGAAGCGAATGTTAAAATGGGCACACATGCCCTGCCAAAACCTTCGAGAGTAGGTGCAACCCCAAAGCAGGTGATTCCTCGTTTCCATCAAATTTACTCCACATAAGTGGCATCCAATCTGAACCTGACACCCTCTGTAAGTGGCATCAAATTTACTTCCACTCCTCTTTTAAGAGTTTTAAGTTCTGACTTTTTTTTCATACGAGTCGCTTTCCTCGCACCCCACATACATTTTATTACAAGTATATGTATCTTATCGTTATTATATACTTTATAACAGACGCAAAAATTAAATTAACCAACAGATCCAAGATGCCAGAAGACTAAAGAGGCCGTACGTATATAGTATATAGTACTATACATGCATCCTTTTTATATAAAGACAAAGAATATGTTGACTTTCTGTGATCTCTATTAAACTTTACAGCCAATATTTCGGATTGACAGATTTTCAGCCTTTGAATAATGTTTTCTCTTCGTTAAAAGCACAATAAATATGTTGTTTTGTGGGCCGCCATGTTTGTCCTCGTCATGTCTCTGTAGGTTGTGTATATCAAACAATTACAGAAATATTACTTAAAACATCACCATCTTTGGACTATAAATTTCAGTGTAGATCATTCAATTATATCATCGTAAAAAAACAGTTAGCTACAATATTTAGCACTAGAACATCGAATATATGATACTTAAGAGGCATTCAATATCCATATTTTTTATGAGAGTTTTGTAGAAGAATCAGAAAACTTTAAAAAGTAAATGAATTAATGTTGAATAAATATCTTTTTGGTAATTAGTATTATAACCACATATCTTTTTTCAATAAATATCATGAACTTAATAAATAAATAATAGAATAGAAACTCAATTGCTTAAAACAATGTCATTATTAAAAAAAATATTATAAATGATTTTGTATTATCAATTACTTTAAACGAGGTATGAGTCAACTTGCTAGATAAGGAGTTATGTGGATACCCATTGGGTAAATATACTCAGATCTATTAATATGCAACTAAATCTTGAGAAAAATGAGAACTTTTCTTTGATCTAGTGCCAAAAGCATATTGCTCCTATGTGGAAAAGTCATGAATTCAAAACTCACAAATTGGAAAATCCTCTGTAATTACACATATATTTGAAAGTGTGTTGGGTAGCTTGACTTCCAACACATGATTTCAAAAAAAAAAAAAATCTTGAGGAAAAGAAAAACTAAATTGATGGAAGACTTGTATAATCCAAAAGAACCCAAATATTTAAAAACATGAGGTAAAAAATTGGGTCACAAAAGAACCAAATCCTATTTCATTAGTCAAGAAAAAGAAAATTCAAATAGCCATGCAAATCATGCGCAATTGCATATTCATATAAAACATCACTTGAAAAATTTACGATATTCGAATCATCAACTGCTTTGACCAAGCAATTATCTATTATATATATGCCAGTTCTTATCCAAGACCTTCATAAAATGTCTGTTAGAAATATTGTTTTTCTTTCGTTCATTAATCACTGTTTTCATGATTAATTTAGTCCTGAATTTAATTTGAGTTGAATATTGGTGATATGGAGTTAATCTAGACAGGGCTGCTTATCATCCTATCACGACATCCACATGTTGATCTACTCTGCATATCCATAAAAAATTGCCTAGTTAACGCAATCTGAGTGCACCATCTTCGTGAGAAGATTCAAAAGCGACAAATACGGGAGCTAGAAAAAAAATTTAACGTGGACTTTTATGCGCCACCTCTTGTCTATATAAGCAAGCCCATTAGGCGCAAGGTTACTCAAATCAAACGCAGGAAAAGATAGAGAGAAGCAAGCAGCTGCTATCAAGCTGTTATACATTTTTCCACGAGATATTGAAAGAAAGAGAGGGAGAGAGACAGAGAGAGAGAGAGAGAATGGAGACAATGGTCGATTGGAGAGGAAACCAAGTAAATCCAAAGAAGCATGGAGGGGTCAGAGCAACTCTATTTCTCTACTGTAAGCACCCCTACATACAAGCATATGCGCGTTAATTTACTGATATTGTATTTCAAAATATATGTGCATCTTTTGTGCATTGTCTTTCATTTGATTGTATTTTGGCTACACAAAAATTGATGTCACAATTTTTCCTAATAAAAGAAAATTAATATAAAATTACCATGTTGGAAACCAAAACGACGAAGTTATGTTGAAAAATAATATTCAAAAACTTTCTGGAAGTTTAAAGCTCATCATTACCATTGCTTGCATGTATACTAAAGTAAATATTAATTTCTCATATATAGTAAAATTTCTTATGATTATAATAAGTGACAACGTAAACATTTTCAATATATTAATTAAATTTACATATGCATTCATGCAGTCTTGGTTTTAGTGAGAAGCAGCATGAATGCGGCAAACACAAATCTGGTCGGGTTTTTTCGTTCAACCCACAACATGACCATCGCACGCAGCGTGATTCTCAGCACGAATTTTGGTGGTGCCACTTGGATATTATCCATTTTGGGAGCATTTGTCGCAGATTCTTACACTGGCAGATTCAAAGCGATATTTTTCTTTGGCCCATTTGAAATCCTGGTAATCTTTCTACGTATCTTTATGAAATATCTTCCAAATTTTTGTAGTACCATGTGCACAAAACTAAATATTAGGAAAAAAAAAAAAATACATATGAAATTGAGACATTTATCTACCATTTACATCAACTTCTCCATTAACGAGACTTGAGATTTCTAGCTAAAACTTCTGTTAGCTGCTTTAAATGTTGTACACATATTTTACATCATAATTTTTTAAGGACAAGTTTCATCTCTTTCAATCAACTGAGAAATCATACATCATATATATACATGATTTTCAATTGTGTTCCTTCTCTAATTAGCAATATCCACCACATGTACACACAGGGATATGGATTACTTGCATTCCAAGCGGACCACTCCTCACTCCACCCCCCTGACTGCAACATAAAACAAAACCCTAACACAGACTGTGAGTCGCTCCAAGGCTGGAAAACCTTGCTGCTTTACCTCGGCCTCTTCATGGTGGCATTCGGTGAAGGCTTCATGCGCTCTTCTACACCTGCATTTGGCAGCGACCAGTTTGACACCAATGATCCGCCTCAGATGAAGCAAAAAATTAGGTTCTTTGACATTGCTGCATTTGGCACTTGTTTTGGAGCAACTGTTGGACTGGTACTTGTGGTGTGGGTTCAGAGTTTTAAGGGGTGGAATCTGGGTCTAGGTGTATGTGCATTGTTTATTCTGTCTGGGTTGATTATTGGAGCCACCGGAACTCCTTTTTATCGCTATAGATTACCAGGTGGAAGCCCGCTGACTCGAATTTTACAGGTATATTTATAGCAGTATGTAGGTACCCAATTTCTGTATGTTTGTTTTCTAAGAAAACTTAGAATGTTATGTGATCGTTTGATGTCAGTATATACTTGCATGCGAAACGACTAATTGAAGAGTATAAAATTATAAGATAGTTCTTAGTTTGCTATAAATATATGTATCAATAATCAAGAGCACCACTATTGGTAGGTAGAGATCGATTGAGAGTTTGAGACTTATCTCACTTAGCGGCTGGGCCATAGTAAAGTATTGCTAATATAGTAGAATTAATTACTAACTAAATGAGAGTAATTTATGATCCTATGATTTGACTAATAGACTAGAATACAATTGTATATGCCAAAAATAATAGTAAGTTCTCCAAAAGAAATCCATTTGAATAGCAGCATTTCACTACAGCATATACACCCATCAGCGACCGGCCAAATCGGTCGCTGATGGTATTTTCGCCGGTCGCTGATGGGTCTATCGGTCGCTGATGACCGAAATCGGTCGCAGATGACTCGGACGCAGTTGCTTCGTCGCTGATGACCACCCCGCTGACGTCACCGGTCGCTGAAGGGTCAGGCGCCGGTCGCTGATGACCCCTTTAGCGACCGATTAATTCTGTCGCTGATGCTGCGTGCTGACGTGGCGCAAGATCATCAGAGACCGATTAGCCGGTCGCTGATGGTCCAAAATCGGTAGCAGAAAGTTATTTTTTTTTTTTTTTTGTTATTTTTCTTTTTCCCAATTGTTATTTTTCTTTTTCTCAATTTTTATTACATTATATAAGCTGCTAACCCTACACCTTGATGAAAAATATTAATTGTCGCTGATACTTTTATCTTTGGCAATTGAAGCTAGAAAATGTTAATTAAGTATACAACAAGGACAGCAATTAAACTATGCACAATCGATTTGTATTAAGTACAGCAATCCATTTGTATAATTAAGTACAGCAATCGCATTTGTATAGATTACAATATTCAAGAAATTAATTAAACTATGCACAACAAGGACATTCAGCACATTTAGTGCAAGCATTCAAAAAAGCATTCTAAGTTACCGTACCAAATTAGTGACATAGAACCTCAAATTTCTTAGTCTTGTGATATTGTCCCAATTAGTGACCGTACCAAACATATAAGTACCATATGTGTTTTTGTAGCTACATTCTGGGCATTGACATAGTTTCTTCTCCTTGCATTCGTCAACATCTGTAGTTATGAAATTATATAAATAAAATACAATATCAAAAGGAAAAAAAAAAAAAGTATATAGAAGCACAATATGTTACCTTCACAAGTCTTGGTGCCATCCCCTTTGAATCCAGAGGGACACTGGCATTTGTTATCTCCAGACTCCTGAAAAATAAAAATTACAGAAGTCAATGGAGCTATACGCATACCTTCTTATCTGGATGCTTGCAATTACACCCTCAACCACCCCGAATTCGTATCCTCTGAGTTAACCCAGATTTTGGGACCTCTATGCACTTATACACACATACATAAAAGAAACAAATTTAGTATGACAAAAGAAATTAACAGCTGAAGAGAGAAACAAATTTAGTATGACAAAAGAAAGGCCAATTGCTGCTGCATCTATAGATACCCTTACTGGTACCAGTATTAGGAGGCAAATACCAGTACTGATATTGAAAATATTGGTACCCATATTGATACTGCTCCAATGCATTTAAAACAGTTAATTCTTATATTCAAATGTAAAAACTATGGTACAATTAGAGTTAATAAGAGTATGTAGTAAACATACCTTGTGATTAAGACCCATTTAGACCAGTACCATTTAGACCTGAAATTACATTTAGTCTTTGATTTAATTTAAACTAAAGAACCGAAGTGAGAGCATGGTCTGAAATTATCATACCCCATTTAGACCTAGCCAGACCAGTACATGTGCAACTAGCCAGTAAAAAACCTTGCTCCCTTTGGACCAAAAAAAAAACAAAAACTTGGTCTGACCTAAAAGGAAACTGACCTTGTACCTCCGGTCAATCACACAGTATTCCTAATGTAACTCTATTATAACCTTGCCACAAAGTACAAACTATAAATTAACGGTGCCACAGATTTTTACAAGCTAATCCGGGCAAAAAAAGCTGCAGAAATGAGAAACAAAAAAAAAAACCTGATTTTCTATGTATACAGTATACCAAAAAAATTGATGCCATTGGCATAATCAATCAGTAAAAGTTTGAGGTTTGCTACTTGCAAATAAGAGCCATACAACAGTCCCAGTCAAATAAAAGAAGAGCAACTTGGTTTACTGAACTATATATTTAAGATGTAGATAACCTTTAGCGAATTGCCCATTTCTTTTAGAGATGTATCTGAAGATTCTTTCAAGGACACATCACCATTGATTTCTGCTCACAAAGTTAAAAAATTAAAGGAAAAATAGTAAATTTTATGTGATAACATGATTTTACAATGTTACAAGAAAAGACCAGGATTGTGACTTACTAAATAGCTCTTCTATATTAACCATTGATTGGCCTTCCTTTACAAGCTCAAATATCAAGCACCTAAATTTATATTCGCACAGGGGATGAGATATTCAATTTGATAAAACATATGACAAGAGTCACCCTCCCTTCTTGTCGCCCCTTTTTTGTGAATAGATTTTACTTCCTTTTTTGTGAGTTCAGAGAAAAGTTAATATGAAAATAAAGTTAACCTTTACTTACCAGATAATACCTACAAGCCCAAATGAAAAGAAGACTGATTCCCAACCGAAATTCTGAATAATTGAGGGAGCTAACAATAGTCTACAACCATAACAATATGGACAAAATTCATATCAAATTCCTGGTATTCAAATAAGATATTAAATTAGGTAAAATTAATTAAAAATTTAAAAGTAATAATAATTAAAAATGTACCCCAAAACACTTCCAATACTGAGTCCACCAAACACTATTGCAACAGCCCTGGAGCGCTCTTCCAATGGAATAGACCTACATATAAATAAAAAAATAAAATGGAATGGTGAAAAAAAAAAAGATGAACAAATCCCAGAAATATTCGTGATAAATAATATGCTTGATCAAGCTAACAAAAAATGAAGAAAAATAAAAGTTTCGAGGAGGTCCTTCAGGGTCTGACCTGGCAATCAGATCAGTCGCAGCTGATGGTGAAACGGGAAACGGGAAGAAGAAAGGGGAAGAAGAAAGTTGAAGCCGCCTTCTCTGTACACCTGGCAATCAGATCAGTCACGCCGCCTTCTCTGTACACCGCGAGGCAGTTGAGGGACTCGAGGGAAACGGGAAGAAGAAAGTTGAAGCCAACGACGAGGCGGACAGTGGGTTAAACCTAATGCGCGGGAGAGGGGTCGGCTGTCATTTTTTTTGGGGCTAAACCTAACGCGCAGGAGTCGGAAGATTGGCGGGGGTTATTTTTAGGAGTACCGTACAGCGACCGGGCCAAATCGGTCTGAGGGCTATGGGCGCCGATCGCTGAAGAGTTGGTCGCCGAAACACTTAATTTTTTGTTTTTTTTTCGAGTTTTCAGCGACCGGCATTCTAACCGGTCTCTGATGCCGGTCGCTGAAGTCTTATTTTGTTGTAGTGTATATATCATAGTTAAATTAGTTGTAGTTGGGAAATTAATTAACTAATTAAATTAGCATCTTTATTTGTTTAGGTCATTGTGGTGGCATTCAAGAAGAGAAAGATTGTAATACCCGAGAAGAACATCGAAGATCCTGAGCTTCCTGCAGCAGATGCCAGTGATGCAGAAATGCTTTCCAGGACAAAAGACCTAAGGTAACAAAAATATAATATTTTTAATTTATATATATGCATATATATGAGTTGTCATTTCTAGAAGCACAATAGAGAAATGTCAAATTGCAACTGATATATTTGTATTCGTGATAAGTCCACAAAACGAAATGGTTGACATTTGACAAGATACATATCTTTATCATGCAGATTTCTAGATAAAGCATTGATATACACTGGTGATACAAATTCATGGTCCTACTGCACGATTTCTCAAGTGGAGGAGACTAAATCTTTCCTAAAGATGTTACCGATACTCTTCAGTGCTGTATTATGTTACTTTCCTTTCGCACTATTCTTCACCCTTACTGCCCCGGTAGCTGCTACTATGAATACGCATCTCGGTGGTGTCAGGATAGCGCCGGCAGCACTCTATGCTGTCCCAGTTTTAATTCAATGGATAATCCTTGTACTATATAACCGTCTAATCACACCATTAGTAGGAAGATGTACCAGTAACAACTACAGCACCGTTACTACTCACTTGGTACGTGCTGGAGTAGGCTTTCTATTTGCAATGATTGCCACGATTGTTGCTGCATTGGTTGAAAGAAAGAGAAGGATGGCAGCAGATCCTAAAGATTTATCTTTTCTTTGGATGCTACCGCAATTTATTCTTGTTGGTCTCATGGAAGTTACATCATTTATCGGGTTAATGGAGTTCTTCAACAATCAGCTGCCAGAGCGAATTAAATCTCTAGGCTCTTCTATGGTGTTCTGCATTGTAGGTCTATCAGTATGGTTGGACGGAGCGATTGTTGCAGTCGTAAGTAGAGTTACCAGAATCGGAAATGATGGAAGAGGGTGGTTGGATGGAATGACATTTGATACCACTAGGCTTGATCTCTTTTATGGCATGCTAGCTGTTCTTGAATTTGTTTCTTTGTTGAATTTTGCCTTTTGGGCAAGAAAATACTTGCTGAGGCTGAGGTCTCAATGAAGATCTCTTTGATGACCTCTGACTATACTTTTGATAACATAGTTGAAACTTTTGTAAATGGCATGCACATAATTTATGAAATGCAATTGTAACTTCCTATATATCAATACTAGGTTTTGCCATCTCTTAATTAATGAAATTGTGTAATTAACAGCTAATTTAAGATTCGAAACAATTGCTAATCTAACATATTAATTAAGTAGCAGAATAGCAAGCTTACTCCTGCTAAATCAAAGTTCGGAAAAACTACTTTATCTTCAAAACCGAAAATAACAACATATTTTTAAGCTAATCCGAACTTTTTATTATTCAAGTGAATATATAAGAAAGAATAAAAAAATAAAGATTGGAGCGGTTCGCCATCGCCCGATGGCGATGGCGTAGGTGAAAATCGTCAAGTGAATTTATAGGAAAGTAATATATATATATAGAGAGAGAGAGAGAGAGCGAGCTGGGGTATGGTGAGTTGTTGAAGTAAGAGGTCATTTTTACTTCACGCTCATATTTTCATTTTGAAAATTCTAACAATCGATCCGAACCGCTCAACATGTTCTAAATATTGAAATGTGCTTGAAGACTAAATTTTACATTTTGGAATTTTTTTACTATTTATTAAGCCACTTTGAAAATCGCTGATCCGGTGGCCCAGAAATTTTTACTGTTTTTTACTGTTCACAGTGGATCAGCGATTTCAAAGTGGCTTAATAAATAGTAAAAAAATTCCAAAACATGTAAAATTTAGTCTTCAAGCACATTTCAATATTTAGAACATGTTGAACGGTTCAGATCGGTTGTTTGGATTTCCAAAATGAAAATATGTTGTTTTACTTCACAACTCACCATAGTCTATCTCTATATATATATATATATACGCATGTCATATTTTCATAGACATGCGTATATATATATAGAGAGATAGACTATGGTGAGTTGTGACGTTTTACTTCACGTCATATTTTCATTTTGGAAATTCAAACAACCGATCCGAACCGTTCAACATGTTATAAATATTGAAATGTGCTTGAAGACTAAATTTTACATGTTTTGGAATTTTTTTTTACTATTTATTAAGCCACTTTGAAATCGCTGATCCACTGTGAACAGTAAAAGACAGTAAAAATTTTTGGGCCACCGGATCAGCGATTTTCAAAGTGGTTTAATAAATAGTAAAAAAGTTCCAAAAATTTAGTCTCCAAGCACATTTCAATATAGAGAACATGTTGAGCGGTTCGGATCGGTTGTTTGAATTTTCAAAATGAAAATATGAGCGTGAAGTAAAAATGACTTCTTACTTCACAACTCACCATAGCCCAACTCTATATATATATATATATATATATATATATATATAAAGCACCCATCAAACCCATTTTTTTTTAATATCTAACATTAAATAAAAAATAATAGAAATATTCACATTTTCTGAAGAATTATAAATAGGCACAGATCGCTAAGATTTTTAGCGGCCGAGAAAAGAATACCCGGCCGCACAAAATTTCAGCCGCCCTATTCGATCACACCTGTGTGACAGTTTTTTTTTTTTTGGCTTCAAACAGGTTTGTGAAATCAACTGCATGTGCACATAACGATTTGGAATCTATGATGAATATCTCGGTGGATCTGTCGGATCTCTTGATTTTTTAATAGGTGAGAGAAATGGCTAAACATAAACTACTAGAGTCGACGTTAGTCATGATATCATTAATGGCATTCTTTGAGTGCACATTCCAAGGCTCTTTCTCCTAAAAGTTTTCCGGTTCATTTATGCATTTAAATTACAAGATGCTCTTTCTTTTTATATCTATTATGTGAGTATGGCTAAATTGCTGCCGGCAGCATTCTGGCCAGGTGCTGCGGGGGCAATTCGGTCATTTCCGGTGTT